>DWAJ01004504.1:0-12816 GCA_018238005.1 Eurema mandarina
GGGCGTATTGTCTTATATAAGTGTAGGCCGGTAGTGGGGAGTCAGTCTGTATCAGACCGTCGTTCCGGTAGCACTAGCGCGTGGTGGTACGTAGGCGAGCCAAATATAATAATCAGTGAATACTACACTTACTATCTCTTTTTCTCTTGTTGGTTTTATCATTTATCTGTTTTCTATCGTTTTGACATGTATGTATGTGTGCTGCTGCTTCTGTGAGGAACACTTTTTTCAGTTGATAAAACATCCCATCCGGATAAACGAACTTAAGGATTAACTAAAAAATCTCTCTATCTTTTTCGATAGATTTTAAACGTAACTTCGATTTTAAATTAATTCTGTCTGGCCTCGCTGCCTCGGCTCTATGATCACTTGAATTAGTACTGAATTTAAAAACTTCTTTTTTTTCGTAAATCTAATGAAGTTCATTTAAACAAAATTAGGTACATAAATTTTAATCATGAATGAACATTTCAATTAAGTGAGGCTTAATTAGAAATGGATAACTAGAAATATAGCCTAATCTTCAATCTACAATCATGAATCATTCACTACGCAGCAAACTGATTATTAATTTCTAAACGCAAAGATGTTTTTCTTATCTATTTACGAAAACAACTTAATATGCGTTTAGAAAATAACTAGGTACTGCGACTTTGGCTTGCATTTAATAATAAATAATTTCAAATCTAGAAAATATCTCATCTATTATTATTATTGTCTATACATTTCCTTTTCATAGTATACTTATAGGCTTAGAATTTATACGTTTATGCCCTGTAAAAAAGGAAAGTCCATACTTATTTTGGAGTTTGGACATTTACCGACCAAAACTCCACTCGGTTCCTAGCTACAACAAGGCCCACCGCCCATGGGTAACTGCGGAGTGCGGACTGCCGAGTGCCGACCAAAGAGTATATAATATTAAATATATATACTGGAGTAAGCCGTGGCGGTAAGCCGTCTTTACCGCAGTGTTACAGTGGACTATAAAATTCATATGAAAAAACAATTAATGAAAAGTATAAACGATTGAAATTTAGAATAAAACCTTCAATATATACCTACTCTTAGAATATAATAAAAATATACATATTATATTGTATTTTAATGTAATTGCTCCTTTTAACATAAGAGAGAAAATTTTATTTCTTCCTAGACATTACGTATCGATGCATAATAATTCTTGTAATTCGAAATGTGCCAAATAAATATTTTGAATGATCTGAACGCGTGGGAATTTGGAACAGTAGCCAGATGATCATCCGATGTTTGTTTACATCATTCGAAAGTGTTATCATTGAGCCAAACTAGAGGTGTGGCGACGTGCCGTCGTCACACTTTGTTTGCAATTTAATCTCGCGCAAACATGTTATTCTTATAGTATAAAACCCGTTCTGTTACTTGCGTTTGTTCAGTACATAACTGGATTTTGAATACTAATGACCTAACTCACCTAACTATAATAAATAATTGTAGAACATTGGCTAAACTGTGCATATAAATTTAATGAAAAGCGGAAGTGATTGTACGTTTCCAAAACAGTGTTTGTTTTGATTCGCTCATATTGGTAGCGCTGATCGTGCGATTTTACGTCAGTACATGAACTGTCATTGATCTAATAATACGCGCAGTTTTAAATTATTTGCCAAGGCTTTACATAAAATTTAGTGTATAGAAAACCAGAGTGCGGTGCTATAGCTTCGCGAGTGTTATCTAGAAAATCGAGAAGATTCGTAGCTTGTTATTTTCATAAATAATTCGTTTTAGTACGTATGTGACAGTGAAGTCGAACAATAACTTGAAAGTTATTTGTGTTTTTATTTAATTTATTCAGTGGCTGGAGTATTGTTTACTTAGTAAAGTTATTTGGTTGATTAGAACAGTAATCATGTCGTCATTAGGGGGTCAGTGGCGTGCAATTAGGCATTATCTGTCTATGACGAACTTAAATACTGAAGTAGAAAAACTGGTTCAAAAAATTAAGCCGGCGACACCAGAACAATGGGAGAGTAAGTATCCGTACATATTAAAAAATTAAACGTCTATGCAAGACCCATTTATCTAACAAGTCAAATCTATAATATAATTGAATTTGATCTTAATATCAAGTGTTGGGTGAATAAACTTTATACAATTCTATTTTTAGACAATTCTTTCTTCGTATGATACCTCGCGCGAGTTCCCTGAACCTAATGTCTTTAAGTATGTCATACTACAATTATAACAGTTGTTATAATTATACTATGACATATTGTATGTGTAAATTTTAAATGACTATTGTATTAAAACTTTAATTTTAATTTATACTATGGTCTTACATAGTAAAACTAAAGGAAATAATTATGTCAATTGTTTGTTTACAAAATGATTGATCAACAGATTCTAAATTATCCTACAGGTTTAATAAAGAAGTTCGAAAAGGCAGTTTCAACAAGATTCGCTCAAGTAGACCCAAAGGTTAAAGAGACTAAAGCAATTGAGCATACTTTAAAGGCAACTGCAGTTAATGACACAGAAAAGATGTCGAAAGAAACATTAAAAGCGACTACAATTGATGAAACAGAAAAGATGGCAGACAAAGAAGAGAAAGTAAGAGAAAAAGAGACTTTAACTGTTGGATCAGAGGCGAAAGAAATCACTTTTGAGGGTCTTTGGGAAGGTATAAAGTTGAAGAAGGATTTACAGCTCGGAAAAATGTCTGAACCAAGTTGGAAGTCGAATAAACCTATTGTTACTAAGGTAAATATTACGTAGTATCTTTCTAGTCTTTGTTTTAATTTAAATTTACGTTTAATAATGAGGATGTAACGGAGGGTCTAAGCTAGTTTTATAAATGTCCAAAAATTAAGTCATAGGTCCCACATTTTAAAAGAAATTAATTATTCTTTACAAAATATATTTTTATAAATTTATATCTATGTCAAGGGAACTTACTTTTTTTTAAAATCATTATTTTTAATATAATAAAAATAATTGTTTCTAAGTTACATACATTCTTTAATTAAAAACATTGTCAAGGGTAAACAGTATGACTTCAATTTATCTTTAATTTAAAGTAATTTTAGTAGCTTTTTAATCTATTAAAATATATGAAGTGTAATGTTATCTGTACTGTAAAGAGCTTACAATATCAATTTCTTTTTTTAGTAACCATTTATTAAACAAGTCTCCTTCTGTTGAAAAACTACCATATTTGTTAATATTATCCCAATAAATTAATATATAAAAAACTGCTGGTTACAGCAAGTGTATCAAAATATAATAATCATGATGACTTTTTCACCGAAGTCTTAATATCAATTAATGCAACATTCCACACAATTATATATTATGATAAAAGAGTCTTACATGTCAATGTTTTGATAATATTAATGCAGTAATCCTGTATAACGGTATACTGCTGATATCTATCAAATATTGCAGTACAGATATCATTATTATGCTTGTTTCTAAATGTTATGAAATGTTTCTTTTTTATGTCAATACATAAATATGTGACAACATATACTAATATGTTAGGAATTTTTATTATTATATTTAAAATCTTTAACATATATTAATAATAGAACATCATTTGATATGATTTTTTAAATCTATGCATTTACATATGTCTTTTACATATGTAAATGCGTATCATGTACAATAATGTAATTTAATGGCACTATTATATTAAAGTACCATTAAATTAGATAATTTAACAATTACGATAACAACAAAATTGCCAAGTATGCAATTATAAAAAGTAGACTCTTTAAGGAAGTCTTTTGCAAAGAATAAAGAAGTTAAATCAATAACAAACGAAATACCCTATTTGACCCACATTTGTGAATTTGCCTAAAACCATACATCATAATAATTTGCTATCAGCTGTCAAAAGTAATGAGGTTTGCGATAACTGATAAGACTTATTTTTTGAAGTCTTCAAGATACTCTTGATCGACACATATTATTCTAATTCTTTATACGTTGGTACAACTGTCTTCAACACCAAGGGTTGTTTTGGGTTCGATCCCCGCTGGAAAAAAATATTTGTATCCTTCTGGTTGTTGATATGTATACATATATTCAGAAAGAGAAAGCCATATGTAATTAATCATTATCAAGTTGGTTCAAATCAAGCTCTCTTTAATGTTGAACTACACGCAAAATAGGCGCACATAGTCGTCGAGTTGCGGAAACTAGCCCGAGCCTACATACAATGTTGAACTAGATAGTTCTTTGTTGAACATAAGTGTCTTGAAACATTATTATTAATGTTATTATTCCTAAGAATGAAATAAATGTCTGTAGTATTTGTTTATATTCTTTAGAAGAGCATTCTATATTACAAAATAAATGAATTGAATTTCTAGCTGAAACTATTACTTTAATAAATAAAATAGAAAGATAGTATAACGTAATATGAATATCTTACGAAAACAATATAAAATACACATGATAAGCTAAACACATGCACAAATACGGACAGAAGTCGTGATAAATATTGTTTGTATTGTGAGAAATGCGTGATATAAATACTTGACAATGCTTATCGGAGAGTGAAAACTTGATGATACTATTGAATGTTTTGATGTGAAAGTTGTGTTATTGAAATAATAAATTGAGTGCATGTAATTTTTACTTTTTCTACAATTATTTTTATATCATGACATGTTTAATTCTTCTTTTATCATACTTCATATGGCAACATAGCACTGTGTGTTGCCCTATGCGAAACAGATAACTTAGTCAATAAATATCTATGCCATTGCTGAGTATTGTTGTTTAGACTATCCAACAAAAAAGAAATAAAATCCGTATATAATTGACGAAAATATAGGTGAACATATAAAAAAATAATTATTATACATACAGACGAATTGAGAACCGCCTCCATTTGTGAAGTCGGTTAATAAAATGTATTGGCATGTATGCACGTTTATTAGATTATTTCAACTAAGATAAGTAGAAGGAGGAGGTTCTGGAAGAGACCTTTATCAAACTATGCTCAACACAAATCATACTCTTTAAAATCAAAATCATCAATCATGTATATTGGAACTCCTCACTCTTCTTATATCTTCTCTTATCTTATTGTCTCTCTTTCTCTTTTCAGACATCAATCCACTCGCGAACAGCCTACGTTATATCAGCTATAGTCACTGCAGAGACACCGGAATGCCTCCTCAAGAGGACGGAGCATTTTATAGAACATCTTCAACAGTACCCAGAGGCTAGGAATTATGCTATAAAGGTAGTATTAAGTATTTTAATTAAATTCTAAAGAAACTAAACACAATCTTTAGGTGTACATAGTATGTGGTGTTTGTTTAAGCCATGGTTGCCTGAAAGAGATTGCTTCGCTGTAAGGCTAGGGTGTTAAGGCTGTCTATTTACATATATTTAAATTACCCTGTTTGTTATGTTTTTTGATCTATCAAGCGTTTTTTTAATTTCCTTATTTAGAATCGGAAGAGTTCTTTCAAAATACATCACAAAAATTATAATAAATAAATTTACCGAAACATCAAATTCGTTCCAGACCTTTTAAACATGTTTTTTGTTTTAATTGTATTTACTTCTATTTATTTCAGGAAGGGGCAGTTCGAGCTTTGTTGAGGGTTCAACATAAGTTAAAAAAGGATGATAGGCCCAACATAGCTGAAGTTACTGGAATTGTTAATGAGGTAAAAAAAAGTTTAATATCTGATCTTTAATACTATTTCTATACATTATAATTATAATATGTAGATATGTAATTCTATTTAATTAGATTTACAGACACATTTTTTATTTGTCTCAGAAGCATATAACACCTAGTCATGATAATGTTACAAAGGCGGAAATATATATGTAATTTCAGTTTTCAAGTTGTTGAGCGAGTGAAGTATTGTGTTTCTTAAATAAAATATATAAATACTTTCGGAGAGCTTCACACATAAACGTTATCTTTTACAAATGGTTTCCCATTCTTTAATTTTTTTTGTATATTATCGGACATTTCTATACAAACTTTGAGTTAAACATGGGATACTTGTTGCCTGGTAGAAATCACTTTTAAGTGACAAGGCCGTTAGTTACAAAATTTCCAATAGTTTAAGATTGTTTAATATTGTAATATCTATATTGTAACAAAGAATAAATAAATAAAAATGCTTTTCAGGCATTGGCCCTTATGGGTTACACAGGCCCGCCAAAGAGCAGGGGACCGAATATACTGTCAATTGATGGTGGTGGAATCCGTGGTATAATAGCCATAGAGATACTGAGGCATTTGGAAACGTTGACTGGAAAGAGAGTCAATGAATTGTTTGATTATATCATTGGTGTCAGCACTGGGGCTATTATTGCTGCCGTAATAGGTAAGTCAAATGCCCTCCATTTTTTGAAATTAAGAAGTCTATCCTGATATTATCGAAGGGTTACTATGAGCCTACTTCAAGAGTGATGAATTTATTACATACTAGCTGTGCCCGCGCCTTCGCCCGCGTAGAAAAGTGACTATGGGCAGCATTTTTGAAAATGCCTAACCCGCGCCAACAGTTCAACAAGTTCAACGTGATTCTTTAAATTGTCATAACTTTTTTATATATCAACCGATTGACATGAATGAAAAACTAAATTTTAATGAAGCTTACCACAATATATAATTGAAAACCCCATCTAGATAGGATAAGCCGTTTCTGAGATTAGCGTGCACAAACAGACAAACAGACAAAAATTCCAAAAATCATTGTTTTGGGTTCTGTTGCGTTAATAAAGGTCTCCTATAATATTTTTTCTCATATATCTTCCATGTACAGACAGTGACTATGTTACGTTTTTATTATATGTATTGATTTAGTTACAATATAGTAAATTCTTCTTGATCCCTTACATAGTTATGTTGCAAAAGTTGGTAGTAATTTTTTCATAGATAAGTTTTAATTTTAAAATGTCTAGTTAATAGTCCAGTTAAAATGTATAAAATTTTTGAACAAATACTTTTTTTTTCTGTATAACTATTGTTTATTTATTGACTGATATCGTTTGTTTTTTTAATATATATTTCTATTTCTTTCAGCAAGTGGCAACGGTAACTTGGAAACAGCAAATCAAATGTATCTCACTCTATCTAAGCAAATGTTTGGAAATACATCACTTATTGGTGGTAAGATTATTTTTATTATTGTATTGAAAAAATAGAGTAAAATTATATCCGGCTCGAAGGACCAAATTTTTTTTTTAATCAACAATGTTTTTAGTCTTTTTGTTGTTGTTAAATCTGTAATATATTATGTATTCTTCTTTTAAATAGGTACGTCAAGGCTAGTATGGACACACTCTTACTACGACACGGAAGCGTGGGAAAAAATGTTGAAAGATAATCTTAAGGATATTACCTTAACGGAATGTAATCGCTATAATGCTCCTAAGGTAAGAAAAAATTAGGTTTTTTTTTCTATTAATTTATATATTTCAATATTTGCACTAAAAGTAAGTTATAAAATGCGGGTAGATTAACACTACTATGAACCAAACTTAAAAGAGATAAAAAACAACAAATGGATTTACTTAGTTAACGCAATACTTTGTTCATGTTATATTAGTTAAAAACCTATTCAATTTATGCTTTAGCTGTTAAAAATCATATTAGTAATTTTTTTTTGTTCAAATTTAGACAAAATGACCCATTTTATTATTTAACATCAACAATATGAAGTTATATATGTCATAATATGTGTCTAAGGTATATAACAAGTCTGATGATATCTCCACTTCATATAAATACATAATATTATGATAATATTTAATTTCAGATGTCAGTAGTCTCGTGTGTAGTGAATGCGGGCTCTCGTCTAGCGCCATATTTATTCCGTACATATGAATGCGGTTATCGAGTGCGTTCAGTGTTCGCTGGGACCAGCAAAGCGGCTCTATGGCAAGCTGTTAGAGCATCCGCCGCTGCGCCAACATACTTCGCAGAATTAAGTCTACGCGGATTGTTGCATCAGGTAAGACGCGACACACGTCCGCTCTCGGCGGCGGCGCGCGCGGTACTGACGTTTCTTATGACTTATAGAGCGAAATGCGCTTGTTCAAAAGCGGGTACCTAAATTTAGTAGTAAGTGAATTAAGAGAAGCTAAATGATAAATTGATAATATTTGTTGTGCATATGCATAACTAGCTGTTCCCCGCGACTCCGCCACTGGATTTTCATACAAACTTTCATCCCTTATTTTATGCCCTTGAGGGTAGAATTGATCAAAATCCTTTCTTAGCGGATGCCTACGTCATAATATCTACCTGCATGGCAAATTTCAGCCCGATCCGTCTAGTTGTTTGGGCTGTGCGTTGATAGATCACTATGTCAGTCAGTCACCTTTGAATTTTATATATTTAGAAGATATAATGAAATGATAAGGTGCGGAATTCAAGTGGCCTCTGCCTCTTAAATATGAAAAACTTCTTAATGTAGAGACAACTGAATTTAGGATCCTAAGTTTAGAGAGATATAAAAAGTGCTTCAAGCTTACGCACTATTAAGCACTAACTAACATATGAGGATTTTCTAAAGCATATAAGGGTTCACAGTAAAAAGTTGCCAGCAAGTAAATATATAAATGCAAGTAATTTTGTCCCTGGTAATAGAAAATTTTATATCAATTTACAGGATGGTGGTATAATGGTGAACAATCCAACCGCAGTTGGTTTACATGAAGCGAAGTTACTCTTTGGACCAAACCAACTCAAACATGGCACAGTAATTTCAGTGGGAACCGGACAAGCTTTAAACAAACACTTAGACTACCAACTCCTTAGTAAAGGATTATCGAAGGATTCCACAGGAACCAGCTGGAAGGATAAGTTTAATAAAATATTGGATTCCGCTACGGATACTGAAGGTAAATATTTGCTTTTTTTGCTAGTTTAAATTTTTCTTTATTGATGGAACAAAATATTTCTTATAAAGTAAATGCAACTAAAGTTTTTTTCTTTCCTTCTGATAGATAAATAGATTAGAATTTAGATAATAAGAATGCCATTTAACTGATACTTGATTATGTCTTTTTTATTCTTTAAAAGGTACTTACAAGAATATGTCAATATTACTTACAAGATAATAGAAATGTTTAAATAGTGTTTTTAAGTAATAATTTCTAAGACAAAAATTCTTTCCAGGCGTACACCTAGCATTGAACGATTTACTCCCGCCGGGCAGTTATTACCGTTTCAATCCGCCTTTACACGAAGAATGTGCCATGGACGAAATAAATCCAGAAAAACTAAAGAATATGATCACAGATGCAAACGCATATATAAGAAGGAATCAACATAAATTCGAACAAGCGGCCGCCATGTTGATTCGGAAAAGGACGATGGCGCAGAAAGTTCTAGATTTTATAGAACATAGAAGTCAGCTGATGGGAATTATGCCCAGTCACTGACAGTTGGAAAATGACGATCAGTAGATATCGTGAGTGACATTTACAGTGACAGTTCCGTAGTGACATTGAAGTTTCATTGTGACAGTGACACTTTTATTTTTAATTATTGAAAAGCTATGAAGGATTTATGGGTACTTGTCAAAAATTAATAAGTATACATTTAATAGTAGAGAATGTTCTAGACTTAATAGAACATTCAGTTGATGAGTATTATACGTAGCAAAAGACAGTTTAAAATGAACATCAGTAGACATTATATCTGGCTTTTGACGTAAGTTCTTAAGAGGTAGCTATAAAAATAGTAGCTTATATATTCAATATGAATACGTAATTCCCGAAACGTAAATCTTTAAATATTATGACAGATTTTTATGGCAACTGGAAAGGTGTACTTTAGTTTGATTTGTACATGAACTAGTTCACTAATTAAATTTGATGATGGTTGCCATTTATAAAATAGAAGGTAGTCTTAATAAAATCACCTTTTCCTTAAAGTTTGAAAAATATTTAATTTAAATTACCACATCAATAAAAAATTATGCAGCATATATTGCAGTTATTAATAATTAAAAGTTATATATATTATGTATATTAATTTGCTTGTCTTTTAAAAAGACAAAATGGTGCATGAATAACCTAAAAACAGATTATATATAAATTAATCCCTGAAGGAAAAAAACATGACTATGATTTCGCGTCAAACTGTATTTGTACAATTAGAATGATGAAAATCAATAGATAAGTATTAAAATCAGATCTTTATTATTCTTTAGTTATTAAAAATAACTCAATGTTGTCATTTTGAATATTAGATTAATATTTTGAATGGAATTCTAGATAATTCCATAAATGGAAATTTTCTAGTGCATTCCATAGTGTAATTTTATTAAGCCTTAAACTTAATTTGCACATAGAAATGTAGAAAAATAATTGTGATACATAGAGTAGCAGCGAATTTTATATAAGTTGTGTGTGTGTAAATAATGCAATTTTACCAATTTAGAAAGAGATCTTTAGCAAATATCTGCTTTATAGCGTGCTATCTCTTTCAAACACTAACAATCTATTGCAGCTTTTAATAAATAATATGTCGTAAGAAAGAGATAACACTATTTGAAACTGAAAGTAGCCGAAGGTCTCTTTCTAAAGGATGATGCAATGTTTATTTTAGTAAGTAGTTGTTTTTCTCCTCCAAATGAGTATAAATTATATAAGTGGGTAAAATGATTGTAAATTTGATACCATATTTAATCTAGTAACTTTTAAATTTACTGTTCTGAGTCCCTATATTTTAACATTTAATAACAAATGTTGAGAGTTATATGTCAATGGAAGAATAAATACAAAAAAAAATATCTTATAAGAATTCTGCTTTTTCTTTTTGGTACGGAGCCTTAATGAAGGAGAAAGACAACTTTATTTTTATTGTTAAATATACATAATTATGTTATAGAGACTTTTCAGTCAATAATGTAAATAAAAGATTTTATATAAATTATATGTTTAAATATGATGGTACAGTTTTAAAAATGTATAATGTAATGTTTATTTTGTTTCATGAATTATAAATTCAAAATGCATTGTTGATATATAGGTCCCGTTAATTCAGCTAAAATGCTTGGATAGAATATAAATACTGTTGTTACTTAAACAGGGTGTTAAAAACGGAAAGGAAAATTTGGTGGGTGCATTCAGAGAATGATTCTGAAACATAGGGTTTAAATGTTGTTCATATTATTTTTTGTTTACTTTTCTGGTTTTGGTAAATGTATTTTTACTACTTTTATTAAATATTTCAATACTAAAATGCCGTTATATATTTATCTTAATAAAGCCATGAAAAAAAAAAAATTAACATACAGCCATGTATTAAAACAAACTACCCTCTATACATGAGTACTGCCTGTTGCTAGCCGGAATTTAATTTAAAACAACAAATAACTATTCAAAAACTGCGTCAGGTTCAAATTATATGCACTTAGCTATGATCATGTGGAATACTATCTACGGTTTCAATTTTTCAGGATTTTCTTTAACACCTTGTATATGTAGTAGGTGTCGCTTGACTGTAGTTGTAGATAATAATCTAGTCATTTATAATTTCTTAAAGAAATAAATGTGTACTCAATCTCGTTGCTTTGTTTTATTTTCTTTGATATCCAAATCCAAACATAAGAAAATACTCAAAATACAAGAGATTTTTATAATATATAATTACACTTTAGGATATTCCTATACAGATACGTAAATTATGGTAACACTAAAATTTGTGGTCTGCAAAACTACTGTTATGAAATATTTGATTATATGACGGCAATTATAACAGTCCTTTCGATTTTTTTTAACGCTCAATTTATAGTCAATTCTGCTTTAAAACAATTTTTATTTATTTTTAGAGCGAAACAAACGTATCGGGTGTTGCCCATCCTACAACTACGGAGCACTTCATTCAGAACGATTTAAACATTCTTAACCTAAATTGCTCGATATCTAAGGTAACTTAGATACTACTTAGGTACTACACAATATTTAAAATCTCACAAATAAATTATGCACAGCGTTACAAACAATAAATCGATGTAAAAAGCAAAAACAAAAGAAAATGTTATTAAAATATTTCACCTTCTAGATTAAGATCTAGAAGGGGTGCGGAACTAAGGAGAAAGCAATTTTGTCTGACTTTAAAACAAATGAATTGTTACACTTTCACTTTCTATAAAGTGAAGTTGAGCTTCATGCACCAATGAAAATTATAAAATGTATTAGATAATACAATTTAATTTAAGGCACTCTTTTATTATTACATTTCTATAAGCAATAAAAATCGGCCCAGGCGTTTAGTCTGTATAGTACTTCAAAGGAACAAACATACATACATACATATGATGAACACATTACCCTCCTTTGCGGCGCGCAGTCGGGTAAAAAGACGTTAATAAAATATTTTTGATGGTTTAAAACTAAACTTTCCTATACGAACATACGAATAAATGTATTTCCAATTACCATTAGTTTATTATTATATCAAGGAGTTACTAATTCAAACAAGCGTCGAAGTATTTAATATTCTTCGAAAACAATTACATAATGAGCTCCAAGGACTCAAACTCCGGGGCAATGTGGGTTATGACTTAAGAGATCATTAACATTCAACACACTTTCTACTCCCACCGTGTATTCAAGTTACCAAGTAGTTTTGTAACCGGTACGTTGTTGAACGCACGTACGCTGACAAGAAGAAGAGGCTATAAACAGTTATTTGGACAAATACAACGCCTCTTTTGCTTAAAAAATGGGATTAAGTTGGAAATTGTTCGTGTTTACGGTACGTATTTTGATATTTAACAAGTTATAGGTATGTTTAATATATTATAAAAGTATCTGCAGTAGAAAGTGTTGTTACCTGCG
>DWAJ01004505.1:0-12812 GCA_018238005.1 Eurema mandarina
TCGTTCGCGTCGGTGTATCAAGGCGATCGCGCGTGCTCACACACATCATTTTATCATATCAAGAAATTATATTATATTTTTATCATATCAAGAAAGGTTGTTTAATTACAACTCCCAAAGTGTGTAGTCGTCAAGCAAGGACGCTACAATTAGGTTTGCTAAAATATTAGGTCTTGTTTAACATTTTTAATGCTGGACAAGTCATTGATTTATAAGTTTTAATAATTTTATTTATAAAGACATCTTTAACAACATAGTTTAATGTTATATTAAATATCTATGCACTTGTTTTTGTAATATTGTTTAAGATCATTTCTTATATAAGACATATTATTATGTAAAAATAAAAAACTATCTTTTGGACAATCACTAGGTTTAATTTTATAATACAATACAATGAGAAACCCTATATTATGGATATGATTAAAATTGATACAAATCTATTTACTTTCATTTAATTGCATTTTTGCATATATTATGTCCATAATGTAGAAATAAAGGAATTACTTTTACTTTTCTTTAAATTTAAAGATCACATGATTATAACTTTCGAGTTTGGACCCGCGAACTATAATCCATATCACTGTATTTTCGTAACATTTTCACTCATTATTTCTGCAATTTATACTAGATTCTTAGTATAATCAAGAAGAAGATAATATCGGCGATAAACACAATTAAATAACAATTATACAACAAATAAAAAAATTATGGATGGTCGCGCAGTCTCTTGATTGGTTAGATACATAATATGCCCTTTGAGTTTTGACAGCTAATTTGACGGCTAAAAATCGTTAAGACTTCAGTGATTCAGTCTACCAATTTTGCCGTAAGGAGTGTTAGTAGGTACGCTGTGAGAAGGTTCTGCTTATCTTTAAATGGCGCTAATACCATCGACGTTAAGATTTAAGAATACCATTTAGTAGTTAAGAAGATGCTTTACCCCGTATTGTGGCCTTAAATATTTAACATGCGTTTCAGTATT
The DNA here is from genome assembly GCA_018238005.1 of Eurema mandarina. NCBI lineage: Eukaryota > Metazoa > Arthropoda > Insecta > Lepidoptera > Pieridae > Eurema > Eurema mandarina. The sequence continues at coordinate 986 of DWAJ01004505.1, forward strand.
CGACCATTAAAGATGAATACTAAGCGGGACTACGAACCTTTCTTTAGCATAGGTATAAGTAGCGTCAGGAATATTTAGCGCTGAACGAAACCTGCGCTGAAGTCAAAAATAAGGTATCAAGGGGACGGAAAGGCGCGCCGGGCGCGTGATCGTCGGGTGCGCGAGCGTTGATTGGTTGTCCCAGTCGTATTGTCTTTCTCGCACCAATACGACAATTACGAGCTCGATTCTACCGATGCGCAGCTATTCCTGTCCAGCGCTAAACATCCGTGACGCGACCTATAATATTGAAAATGTTGAAAGTTTCGTTTATAGAAACCACCATCACTCCACTTCGAGCTGACCTTTGATTAAATTATTGTAGAAACTGCGTCCCCCGGCTTAGACATGTAAGTATGTACCATACGAATAAACCTTCCTCTTGAATCACTCCATATGATAAAGAAATCGTACCAAAATCGGTTTCGTAGTTTTAAAGATTACATTGGGACAGAGAGAAGGAAGGGATATTTTTTATGCTTGAAAAAGTACGTATTCGTTGTTTTACGACCGTTGATATCTTTATTATAGTACTTAAAATTCTATACTATATTAAATATTATATAAAAATAAATACATTTATAACACGAGAAGGACTCGATAATCCACTAAAGCTTACATAGCATACATTATTACAAAATCACATATGAAAATTACACTTTCCAACTGATTTGATCCGAGCTGATAATTGAATTCGTTTGCACGCCCAAAGTAATAGAATTATAATAACTAAAATCCAAATCAAATATTGGTTAGTGAGTTCCTAGGATATTATGTTATATGTACAGACTTATTTTTGTTATTAGTAACCATAAGTCTTCGCAGAAGATTGCTTCATGCGTTCTCAGCGAGTCCGCCCCCGCAAGGGTGAGCGACGGAACACCGGTGGGTTTTAGTCGGTATGGCCCTTCTGGCGAGTCTGACATAACAGTCTCCTGGGGAGGAGGGTATCCGCAACTGGATTTCCCACCACAACACGCGTCGTTTGTTTTGAATTTATTTCGATTTTAAAATCGTAAAAGTTAATCAGTTACCTACCCAAAAAGTGTTGAAGATTTATAAGAGTATGTAAAATTTTACGTTTTCGAATTAACGATGAAAAAAACAATTATACAATCGTAGTACAACAATGCTACGTGAAAAACGTTCTTATTGGAAAAAGTAAGTAAGTAGTATGATGCATAGTTAGATTTTGGTTGTATTTTCTATTTCCATTCAAAATATCTACCACGCAATACATTCCACGCTATCCAATATCTGTATGCGATCGATGCTATCCAAAAATACTTTTTTGAATATTGAAGAGACTGGAACGATCCGTTTTTATTATTTTCCGATGTAACCTTCGCCATTTCAAAACAATATTGTTTCGTGTTATAGTTTCTTATTAAATGAGGGTTTATAATGCATTTTAAATTTATGTAGATTTGACACGTGTTAAGTATATCACGAATAGTCCTAGTTTTCCGATTATAGCACTAGAGCGTATTAAGCGACATAATACTTAACGTTGAATGTTTCAACTATAAACTAGGTATGTTTTACTATTTTATTACATTTACAGATTTCTAGTAGTGCTTTCGATCGAAATGACGCACTATGCTCTGTAATTGAAAAATAGTACACTTACCTACGTTATGGCGAGCAGTTAAGGTTTTATGATGGTACTACCATATATACCAGATACACCGACGCGAACGAACTGACTGATTTTAAAGTAATAAATTAATGCGTGCTAAATACGCTGACTAAGGCAAAAGAATCAAATGTACGATTTGGATCGTACATGCTCCCACACCGAGAAGTAAAGAAGTTAGTAATGATGAGATGATACAAGGTGATACCATTTGGTCCTTAACCTACACTTGTTAGTAAGTAAAGTACAAATTAATCTAAACAGAATTAAACTTAACACTATCGTCACCGATTACGTATACAGAGCGAAAGGTCGGTGACGTGTACTTGTTTTGCTTACACTGAACACTAGGATCGAGATTTACGTAGCTTTTATAGCGCGGAACCTTTTTGTCACACTTATCACTTGCACTACACACACACTGCACTTCACTATCACTAACCACCATGGAGGAGGAGGGCCGCTGCCGCCTTACCTCATCCTGGGAGGGTGGCGCCCGTTCCGCCGCCGCACGCGCAGACCGCCTGCGCCGAACCCTATGTGTTCCCCAAACAGCTGCCCCGACAATAGCCACGATAACGATAATGTACGTCGCAGTATAGTGATGAATGTCGTGGCTGCTTACGCTGTCGTACAGAGGCACAGTTTGTTTCATTTCCTCTATTTGCTCCTGCAGATGTGACAGCTGCCTTGAGTGCTCGCTAATGTCGTCCTCAGCCCCTGCACCAGTAGGGCCGTGGTTCGGTACTGATATATTATATAGATAGTTGATGGGAGATAGTTTTGGAGCGATAACATCTGCTTTTATCCGCACATCACTCACCTCCTGATTGTGAGTGTACACAGTGAAGTCTTTGAATTTCACCAAGCAACCTTGATTTATTGCTAATAATCCAGCGTGCGTCAACTGAAGCGATGAAACTTGATTGTCGCACAGTATTTTAAAGTTCTGTTGCTTGCAGTAAAAGTAAAAGTATGTGTTAACTTGATTTAGCTCATGCCACTGTGATTGACATGGCTCCTGATAGATACTGCATCTCCCGGAGGATGCATCCTTTTCACAGAGACTCTCGTCGTCCTTTAAGGAATAAACTGGAGACCTAATTTGACATAAGAGAGTTCCCGACTCTTGTTGCAGACACGATTTTACGTCACTTTCAGTCATAGGCAACAGAGCGTCGTTTTTAAGGTTAATCGCTAGGTAACTTGATACGGGTTTTATACGGATCATAAGGTTGTTATTTATTGAACGTGGTACGGCAATGATTTTATAAATTTCAAAACTATCTCGGAGAACTAGAGGTATTTTAGTTTCGAACAATAAGTAGTTAGTAGACATTCTAGCTTTAACTTTTAACAAATGATAGATATTAGGTAAATTTACATTCTCAAAAGGTAAACATAACTCCCTTGATATTTTTCCTGATATGGAACTTAGCTCTTGTCGTAGCTGATCAGGGGTCAATAGATGCAAGCTGAGTTGGCCGCTGTAAATATTAGTCATAGTGTCTAATAGGGTATTCTGCATGTCCTTGAGATGAGCTAGTATATTGTTGGCGACTATTGTGGAGAGAATAAAATCAAAGTTTTCAGAACTTTCCTTATTTGTGGCGTTTAACTGCTGTTCTACTTGATTAAGTCGAAGGTTGATAATTTTATGCTGCTTATTCATGATATTCTCCGTCCGTTTCAATAGATTAAATTCGGCTTCGACAACGGATGTCTGATTTTTCCAGAGTAACGCGAGATGATCTTGATTTTTCTTGATAAGTTGTATGTCTTGTTCATATTTCTCTGCGAAATCACTATCCAGAATTCCGAATAAAGAATTTGCTATGTTGCCAACTCCGTTTATCAGTCCTCGTCGCGTGCGCGAGGTTTGCTTATTCATCAAAACATTGTTGTAGTGACTCAATTGTTCGTAGCCGTGGTGTAATTGTAACATGATCGCTGCGCATTGTGAATGGTCTTGTTTACTATCACATATGTTTTGTAAATACTCTAAGTATTTCTTAAGTGTCAATGATCCCTCCCAGTAGGGACTCATATCATAATAGACGACCAGGCGCCACTCGTCCTTGATGAGAGCCATGTTTGTTACCTTATCGAAGTACAGACTTTGATTATTTTGTAGCGGGGTTAAATGAAATGCACCTTCTGAGCTTGATATAAGGGTCATTATAAAAAGTAAAATTGTGTATAATAATTTTGTAAAACTATGATTAATTGTCTTGCGAGGCTTTGATACGTGATATACTTGCTTTATATCGTCGCTTTTTACATCTGTTTTTTCTTGATTAACAGGCAATATGGACAACTTCACGACTGGGCGTTTCATGATACCGCTTTTAGTTTTTAGGGTAACAACCCTTACAAACCCATCGCTACCCGGGTGTAGCTCCAGAACGCGGCCTAGTGGCCACTTCCCGGCCGGCAAATTTGTATCTTGTATGAGCACTATGTCGTTGACCTTGATATTATCTTGTGGCAGTCTCCACTTGCTGCGAACTGATAGCTGCGTAAGATATTCTAATCGCCATTTCTTCCAAATATCTTCGAACAATCTTTGTGTTTGATGCCAACGAGTACGTAAATCAGTTTCAGTGTTAAAAAATGCTAAATGAGGACCGCTTGTTAAAAAGTGTGATGGTGTTAAACAATTTAAGTCGTCAGGATCTTCGGTCATCGCACATAACGGTCTTTGATTGATACACGCTTCGAGCTGAGAGAGTAATGTAGTGTACTCCTCAAAAGTGAGACGTTGTTCGCCTATCACCCGCTTCATATGATATTTCAAACTTTTGACCGAAGCCTCCCACAGACCACCTGCTGATGGCCAAGAGGGGGCATTAAAATGCCATTTGATACCCATGCTCGTCACTTCATTGATGAATTCTGTGTTTTCGAATGTACATAATATCTGTTGATATTCTTCTTGTAGGACCTTGTTTGCCCCGATAAAAGTTGTACCTTGATCGCTGTACATGTTTTTCGGCAATCCTCGTCTAGCTGCCATTCGGCGTAATGCAGCTAAAAATGATGATGTAGTTAAATCTGACACTAGCTCCAAATGTATAGCTTTCGTTACCATACATACGAACACCGCTATGTAGCCCTTGGTAGTCAGAACACCTCGACCCTTGTTGGCCTTGATATACACGTGACCTGTATAATCTACGCCTGTGTGGTAGAATGGGCGTGACGGATTCACCCTTGAGGTTGGTAAATCTCCCATTATTTGATGATGCTGACTGGGACTCTGCTTCCTGCACTTGACACATCGGTAGAGACGCTTCTTAGTGGCCTTGAGCCCTCCTACCAACCAGTACTTCTGTCGCATGAACCCGGAAGTGAGTTTAGCGCCACCGTGATAGGTAAGTTCATGACACTGATCAATTATTAACTCTGACAAACGACTATTCCTTGGTATGATGATGGGATGCTTCATGTCTAACGTAATGTTTGCGTGTTTTAAACGTCCTCCAACTCTTAACACTTGATCCTGATCCAGAATAGGGTTGAGCATGCATATCTTGCTTTTTAATGATACATTTTTACTATTATTTAAGTCTTGTATTTCTTCAATAAAATATTCTTGCTGACACTGTCGAATGATTTTTATATTTGCTTGCTTAATTTCGCTTAATGTTAAGTATTGATTTGTTTCGCGCTTATTATTAATAAATCTATATATCCATGCTAAAATTCTCGCAATTTTGCTAAGCGAGCTGTACTTATGAAGTAATAATTTGATAATATTCTCATCTTGATTTTGAGAAACTAATGCGACTACTTTCTTCGTTCTTTTCACTTCTTGATCTGTGAAAAATCTTGTTTGAGAGTGCGAAATATTTTTAGTGTCAAGCGTTTTTAACCAAGTCGGTCCGCTCCACCATAGCTTATGATCTCTCAACTGTGAGGCTGTTATACCACGGCTTGCACAGTCAGCCGGGTTCTCCTCCGACTTGACGTAATTCCAGCTGCTGGGCGGCACCACTTCGATAATTTGCTTCACTCTGTTGGCTACAAATGGCTTCCAGCGTTCCGGTACACCGTTAATCCAACCTAATACTACCATAGAATCGACCCAACAATAATAATTAATTTGATAATTTTCCAGACAACTCTTAATTTTTGTTATCAGTTTTGTAAGTAATAAAGCACCGCATAACTCTAACTTTGGCAAGGTAAGTTTATTATTTATAGGAACAAGTCTTGATTTTCCTGCTATCATAGTTACAGACGTCTGATCATGTGTGCTGACCTTGCAATAAACAACACAAGCATAACCCTTTGTCGATGCGTCTGAAAATCCGTGAAGTTCGATGATATTGCTTTCTGTAATTCCTAACCACCTAGGCATATAAAAATTATTTATGTTTTCTAAATCTATCTTCATGCTTTCCCATTCCTTAATTATATTTTCCGGTAACGGTTCATCCCACTTTAATTGTAACTGCCATACTTGTTGAAACAATAATTTTATTTTCGTTGAAATTGGAGATAGCCAGCCTAGTGGGTCAAACAGTTTCGATATATTCGAAAGTAAAATACGTTTTGTAGGAACTTTACAAGTAAAATCTAATTTTGATGTAAATGTAAATTGATCTCTCTGTGGATTCCAACTAAGGCCCAACGTTTTTGATGACTCCGTATTTTTAAAGTCATAATTTATTTGTTCTCTATTAATGTTGGAAATTGGAATGATATCTTGATAATTTGACTTCCATTTACGTAAATTAAAGCCACCTGATTTTAAAATTGAAACAATATCCTGTATCAATCGTTTAGCTGATTCGGCGGAATGAGTTCCGTAAACTAAATCGTCCATGTAAAATGCTGATTCTATCACCTTAGGAGCAGAACTTTCTTGATAATTCTGTCTCTCATCTTGAGCTAAGCGTCGGAGAGTCATCATCGCCAGGAAAGGCGCGGCCTTGGTGCCGTAAGTCACTGTCGTCAATTGAAAAATGCTCATTTCATCGAACGGTGACTCTCTCCAAATTATTTTCTGATATTTTTGATCATCTGGATGCAACCAAACAACTCTAAACATTTTCTCGACGTCTGCTGTAAAACCGTATTTAAATTGTCTCCACTTGATAAGAAGACTCTGCAAATCTTGCTGTAAATTTGGACCTGTTTCCATTAAATCGTTTAAGCTCAACCCAGTCGTAGACGGAGCCGAAGCATTAAATACTACTCGTAATTTAGTCGTAGTTGACTCATTTCGAATAACACAATGGTGCGGTAAATAATAATCTGCTGAATCGGAGTTATTCGAGTGTATCATATGTCCTAAGTGTTTGTATTCATTGATAAATAATTTATATTCTTTTGATATATTCGAATTTTTGTCAAATTTTCTTTCCAATTGCTTAAACTGTGCAATAGCTCTTAATTTTGACTGACCTAATTTATTTTCTACGTCTTGCTTAAGGGGAAGGCGCACTTGATACTTGCCATCCGCCAGACGAATAGTTGTATTGTTATAAAAATCTACGACCTGTTGGTCGGACAGTGACATCGAAGATGATTCTGATATATCTTCCGATTGCCAAAATTGACTGATGTCCTTGATATCGTGCACAATAATGTTGCATTTAAAACTCTTCTTGATACAACCGCTCAAAATCCAACCTAAGCGCGTTTTTTGTGCCATCGGTAGAGTCGGTCCAGCCTTGTAAATACCATCCAACAGTAAACTACTAAAAACGTCCACCCCAAGGAGAAGATCCACCGGTCTTCTCACATTAAAGTAAGGATCTGCTAATGGTAAATTATCGAGTGCGGGCCATTCTGGCTTAGGGAAACTGTAGGAGGGCAAATTCTTGATTAAAGTTTGCATGATATAAGCTTCCGTTTCAAATGAAAAGTCTTCTTGATTAGACCTACACTTTATTTTAATAATACCCTTACAGCTACTTTCCTTTTCGCCTATTCCAGTAATAGTTCCTTTACAATGCTTGCGTGGTAAACCTAAAATGTGAGCTACTCTCTCTGATATGAGAGTAGTCTCGGACCCTTGATCCAATAATGCCCTAATATTATGATAGGTGCCATCCCGAGCCTGAACTCGTACCATGGCTGTTGCCAACAGGATTTCGGGATCGTTGCCCTCTACGGAAACATGAGTATTTCCAACGTCCGGTGTCGCAATCTTCGACTCTGCATTTTTCGACGTAAATGTATTATTGCAAAACGCATTGTGTAAAATAGAATTATGTTTTCCATTGCATTCGCGACAACGTGATTCAGAAAAACAACTTTTGCCTTCATGATCATAAAGACAATTTTTGCATAAATTCTTGTCAATAATTAATTTACGTTTTAAATGATCAGGGAGTTTTAAAAATTTTGCGCAATAATATAAGCCATGTCCGCGATTTGAACAACAATAACACGCTGTTTTTACCGGATATGCATTTCTGTTATTTGATACTTTCGATTGCGAAAAATATGTCGGTTTCTTATGAATAAAACGATTATCCGGTGTCGGATTATTATTAAAATTATATACATGTTTTACACTAGGCTTCGAGAACGGATTTTCTTGTTTTTTCCGTGAAGTCTCTAGTGCTGTAAATTTAGTTTCAAGAAAATCTAAAAACTCTTTTAATTTAGGTAACTCTCTCGGCTGCTTGAGTGATGATATATACTCATTGTACGTGTCGGCATCTAGTTTTTGGCTGAGAATATGGACCAACAGAGGATCCCATGTCTCTATATCTATGCCTAGATTTTTAATCGCATTTAACGATTCCAGTGACGTATCGTGGAGTCTCTTGATACTTCCTACCGATGCTTGCTGCGCCACTGGAATATTCATGAAGGTGTTGACATGAGATGTAAAAATTAGCTTCTTGTTATTAAATCTGCTATTAAGTAATTCCCAGCATGTGATATAATTGTCCGAACTGATTGGAAGATGTTGCACTAATCGCTCAGCTTCGCCTCGGAGCTTCCCCTTTAAAAATTGCATTTTCTGCGCGCCTGATAATGATGCATTGGTGTGGATAGCTTCCGTGAACAAATCCTTGAACGAAGTCCACTGCTGGAAACTACCACTAAAAGTAGGCAACTCCATCTGCGGAGTCGACTTCTCCCTATGACTCATGGACCTAATTTTTCTATTAATTGATCGTTTCATGTTTTCATACAAATTTTCATAATGGTAAAATGCGGAATCGTATTCAGTATTTTTACCCTCTAGTTCACTATCTATATCTAAATGTAAGGAATCAATTGCCGACCAGCGAGATTGTAGAGTTTTGAGTAAATCGTCTAACTCCCACATATCTAGCTCCGTATCTAAGTTTACACTAGTTACCTTTCTATGAAATGCTCTGAAGTTGCTCGCTTGCTTTCTGAGCAACTCGTCTGTCCTGCTGTTGACGCCTTGTGACCTGAAAGTTACCTGGGTAACTTCCTCGTGCGCGCCGTCTGCCCTTGCTGCTGGAGACGAGGTGCGCGTGGATGGGCGCGGTGTGGTCACGCTGCCCAGGGGAGTCGCCGGCCGCAGTAGCGATGTACTGGGCTTGGCGTCTCGTGCTTGATAATTGACGATGACCGACTTGATGTGACCGTAGCGCTCCTTGGTTGAGCCGAACTGGTCAGTCATGAAATAATCATGTGACTTCATTCCTTCACTATGACCACACAGTTGGAAGTGGTTGTTCTGGAACTCCTGCCAGTATTGGTCAAGAGTTTCCAGTCTCCTTCTTATGTAGTCTGCAGTCTTTCTGTCCGACCCATCTTTTTTAAAATTGGTGTAGAGCTGCTCAATAGCTCCCACCAGCTGCTGTTGAGTTGCGATGAGGTCTTCCATTGTTGATTATGTAAATTTTCTTGATAACAAATAATAAAACTGATCAATGCACTGCAATCCAATCCTGCTGATCACTTCACAAATGTCACCTTGTTCGTGTTCACTCGCGAATTGAACCAGAAGAAGGATCAAAAGGATGCTCGAAGGACCAAAAAGAATGTAGCGTCCTTGCTTGACGGCTACACACTTTGGGAGTTGTAATTAAACAACCTTTCTTGATATGATAAAAATATAATATAATTTCTTGATATGATAAAATGATGTGTGTGAGCACGCGCGATCGCCTTGATACACCGACGCGAACGAACTAACTGATTTTAAAGTAATAAATTAATGCGTGCTAAATACGCTGATTATGGCAAAAGAATCAAATGTACGATTTGGATCGTACAAAATACCTTCAGAAAGTCTACATGGTGCCTACCACTATATATACTACCACTATAGACCGAATTGAGACGTTTTTTATGTGCAACTAACCAGGTAGGTAGGCAACTAACCAGGATGGGATCTCCTGAATAGACACAAAGCTAATCTTTAGGACTGCGTAACCTACTATTTAAATAGAGTTCATGAACGGCTATAAGCACTTTCCATCAGGTGGCTCGCCTGCTCGTTTGCTCCCTAGGGTATAAAAGAAGAGAAAAATGGGACTTATGACTAAAAAAATAAAGAAAAGGACAAGAGAGTGAGAAGGGAAAAATAGCCCTCCGGAGCTCCCATTTAACAAACAATATGCAATGATTTAAACTAGTAACGAACTAATATGTCACATTCGGAACAAATATTTTAATATCATTGCTCGAAATAAAATGGAAATATAAAACTGAATTTGGATATTATCAAAAACGACGCAACAACGGATCGGGCTTATCCGAATTTTAGTCAACCAATATCTATGCGAAAGCCGTTTGTAGTTAGTACATTGATATCCGCGAACAATTTAAAATTGAAAATTCAATTTTTGCAATAAACTTTCTGTACATCGTACAAGTTATACATTTCAAAATTTTTCGCTTTTTGGGGAAATGGTTGCACACATACGTACAATTGTTTGTACTCAACGACTCAAATGGAATGAAACCCTGTTGTTCCACCATCCATCTTTACTAAAGAATTACGAGTGCACAGACTCTTCTACAACAATTTACGTTTAGATTTTCAAACTACATTTCACGGTCCGCAATAGCATTGACTTGACCGATATAATTCACTAAAAGGGAATCACTGCAGCAGCCCATTCCAGCCGACAAATCAGTTTAACTGCTGCCGCAATCGAGTTTTAATCGCTTTTATTTACAAAGGGCTTTAAAAAGTCTTTCAATGTGATTTGCAAAACTATCATGTTTGACAGAAAGCTTTCCTTTTAGAGTCGATTTGGTACGCGTTTCGACTGTTGTAAGATTTCATTACTACATAAACCATTGAGAGCCTTCGTAACTGATAGAGCAAGCAATGTATTGCTTATATACTCCAAAAAGTATATTATCCAAGCAATTATCGTTGCTACGAGTATATCAATCAATTAGAACATTAATGCCAGTATTAACGAATAGGCTAATATAGAAACAAATACATCAATCATACATCACAACCTCGACACCGAAAACACAATAATAGACTTGACCTAATTTAGTCCTCTCATTCCTCCAACCTTTCACACCTCATTAGTTGACAATACTCCATCAGACTAAGCACCAATTAAAAACGGTCCAGAAAAATCTATAACCCGACACATTAGAGGAAACCGGCGCCGTGAAGTAGGTCCTTGAAATGCCGGACTCTCGTAGTTGTTCAAGTATTCTTCGTCCTCTATCTGATTAGATCGGAACTGAGGTTATTCGATTTGTGAGCGCTTTGCTCTGAATGGGGAAACGTAATTTACAGGAAACTTACTTTGTCCGACCCTTTGGTCAAAAGACATTTAACGTTAATATATGAAGTTTGGGATTGAAAGTTTTCTACACTTTAATGAAGACCAGTAGGTTGAATGAAATGTATTAATTATCGTAGGAAAATTGTTTATCTATTTCTGTTTGTATCGTCAAACTGATTAAACTATTCGTATAACAGCCAAGGAGCATCTTTGTCTAATTTAGTTGAATGTTTGTGGTAATGAGGTACTCAAATTTTAAAAAGGATTATATATTATGCACTCTATGACATTTAAGCACTGAGATAATGTATACAATAGGCCATTTGACTGATTTTTGAAAACAGTTTTAAATGGTTCTTTAGAGCATAATAAACACACCACATCAATATTTCCGGGAAACGTGCAGTACTTTTAACAAAATTTAATGTTAAAGTTTGAATTTTAGAAT
>DWAJ01004506.1:0-12809 GCA_018238005.1 Eurema mandarina
TTATGAACGTCAAAACTAAAAATATAGATCAATACAGACATGTCGTTGCAGCCACACAATCTGCTTTGTCCAAAGCATTACGTTATTGCAAAAAAATATAAAATAATTTTGCCGTCTGTCTGTTTCAGTCTATTAGGTCGATAGATGTTCATTATCAACTTTCAATATGGGGTGGGGTGTTAAAAAAAATTTTATTGCAGTGAACGCCCTGCACAAAGTGGGTATATGGAGCCGTTGCCTTATGTTGAAACAACGTTCCGGACTTTATAAGGGCTGAAGACTGGCCTTTATCTAGTCCAGATCTAAGCCCTTAAGACTTCAAATTATGGTCAGTTTTAGAGGACATGGCCTGCTCTTAAAGACACGGCTTGATTGATTCTCAAAACGTGGCAAAATTTATCTTGGATACAGTGCGTAAATCCATACATTCGTCGTTAAACTTAAAAACTAAAGTTGGCCATTTCGAATAGGATAGGTATATATTTTTTATTTTTGCTAAGACTAATAAATGTTTAGGTATACATTTAAATAATATAACGTTACTTCGTTTAAAAAATGAATTTTCATTTGTAACAGAACTCATGGCCGGACTAGGGAGGTTCGTCGAGGCTCCGTTCATATAACTATGCACAATTCTGAACATTTAGGCCATTCAGTCTATCGGTCTATCGAGTCTATTTGCATAGCAACGTTTAATCTCGAATAATTGCTTAACGATAGGTCGGAGAAAAGTCTTTTAGGAAATAGTATGCATGACCTTGTAATCAAATATCTTGGCTATAATACCATTTGTATCTGGCTGGTTTCGGTATCATTAAAACAATACCAAATTCCAATTTGGAAAAGTGAGCTTAAAATGAGTGAATCTTATTTAGAACTTCGATACCTTTTAAAATTTTACTACAAAAAAGATTAAAATGCAACACTGAAAAAAATTGTGATGCTTATGGACCTAATGCAGTATCTGTGAGAATAGCGATTCCGGAAATTTTGATATCAAAGATGCACATCGTTCTTGTCGCCGTGTTGCGGACAAAATTGTTGCCATTTTTGGAAAAGTGGAGCAAAATCTCTCTCCACCTCTCTCAACGACCTATCATTACATACTATAAAACAAAGCCTTCCTTCTGTCTGTCCCTATGTATGCTTAAATCATTTAAACTACATAACCGACCATGCAGTTTTTTTTTATTAGATAGAGTGATTGAAGAAAGAGGTTTATGTGTATAATACATGCATAAATTCGAGTAAAACCGCGGGGCAGGGTAATAGTGATTTTAGCTCAAACAACTTTACGTAGACAAACATGTATGATGTTTGGTATATGTCCATATACCTATTCAATTATTTTTAAAGAATAACCTAACCATTATAAACCATTACCATTATTATTTTGAACTAATCATATAAATGTCTAAATATTAGAATATCAAACTTAATCGTGACATATTTTTGTTAACTGTATTGACAACAATAATCCCTATATAACACATACATTTTTAGTTAAACTTTTTAAACATTTTTAAATACCATTTCAATATACAGGAAGCCGATTTAATTAGTAGAATCCTTGAAAGCTCAGACCGTAATTTATTCAATTGAGATAGAAATATTACCTCATTTTTCATTACATTTTCTAACCGGTCAATGAACTCGCAACGGAATGGAATCGATGTTATCGCGTTATAGTTATAGGCAATGATATTATATTTAATAGATAATTAATATGTTCTAGGGTAGGTTTCTTTCGCAGGAGACCGACTAGGTGGGTACCCCCACAGTGCCAGACATTCAACCGCCTGAACAGTAATGTGCAAATGTCACTGTGCTCCGGTCTGAAGGGCACTGTAGCCAGCGAGATTACTGAGCTATTGAGTCCTAACAGCTTATGACTCAAAGTGGGGAGCGTCGATGTAGTGCTCCCCTGCCCGGAGCAAAGTTTTGGGTAGCACAAAAGAGTTCCGCACAGCAGCGGCAGCACACATTCATAGTTTTCTTTCATTTTACACTACAACTCAAAACGATAGAAAAGTGTTAAATTATAAAACTAACAACGAGAAAAAGAGACAGTCTTAATTAGGATGTTTTTGCGTCTTCAAAATTTAGCGCCAATAACATATCTATTTGTTGTTGGTTTTTTTTTCGTTCATTGCAGCACGTTATACAGTTATTTATATTTTGAATCCACATTATGTAGATATCTTATTACGAAGATATAACAGGTCAATGTAGATACGCCGCCCAACTTTGCGTTTTGAAAAGAGCGAAATTACTTTATCTCGGGATATGCCATAGCTGTAAGTTCGCAACTTACTTATATCTTTTAGAGCATCATTATTTCACCTGGTCTAAGTAATACTAGTAATTAAATCCCTCCCGTATATATAGACACTAGTTGACCCGTGCCCACTTCGTTGGGCATAATGTTAATTATCCTTTTCGGTCTTTTATATAGCCTATGACACTCAGCAATAATGTGGCTTTCTATTGGTGAAAGAATTTTTTAAATCGGTTCAGTAGATCCCGAGATTACCCCTTCACAATTTAACAAACACACAAACTTTACTTCTTTATAATATTAGTATGGATATATATAGAAAAAGCAATATTTCAATCAAGGTTTATATATAATATATATATAGGGACAGAAACCGTGACATGAGATATATGATATATCGAAACGTAATAAAATGTTATTAATGTTCATTCATATGAAAGAACACACTTTGTGATACAGTTATAATATTGTGCAGAACTTTATCAGAGAACTGTAAGCTATTTGTAAATTATACTATGAACGAAATTGAATCATTTTTATTGTATTTTGTCTTTCTATAAAGTCAGGTACGGTTAGCAACGTAAATCGATTGGTTTATTTTAAAACTGTTTTCCATCTGTAAATGGATTTTAGTGGTTTGCTGACGGTACGCTTGTTTTCATGTGAATTGTTTAGAAAAAAATCTTTAGTAAGACATATTTTCTTTATACCTAAAGATATTGTAAAATGTTATAAATATGTTAGACAAGGTTTTAATGGGACTAATTTTTTTTATGTAATGAATGTTCCTATTTTAATCCAAAAAATAAATTATGATTATGTTTAATTATTTTACTTCTTGTATGTATATATAAATAAATGTGATTGTTCAGAAGTGTATTTTTAGATAATAAACGATTTTTTATACTTGGTGTATTACTTAAACGTACTCTTAACTGATATAAAGATGGCCAAAAGCTCTAAAAAGTAATATCTTCCTTTAGATATTTAAAAAGTCAAATTTATTACATATTTAATTTGTTATACTACTAACACTATAAACACGAATATTTATAAGGATGGATGTTTGTTAGTATTTTACGTAAGAATGAATAGAACTGATTTTGATAAATTTTGGCATTCTGGCAGATTAGACTCTAATTTAAAACTTATCTTAATTTTTATCCCGTTATTGCCATCGGTACGGAAACTACGCAGATAGCAGCTACATTATGTTATTTAATACTATAACAATTTTTTTTAAAGAGCTGATTGTCTATTTAGTCCAAGAAAATAGAGCTTTAAATACGAATTTCAGATAAAAGCTTGAATATTTGATTAAATAAAATTAAACGAGATATCGTAGTTAGAAGCTAACGTTTATCAACCTATAATTTGTCAGTTATCATTATTGTTCGTTAGTTTCTAGCCACGATATCTCGGTTAGTTTTGATTTCAGCCAAATAATAATGAAAATAATTTTAATGTAAAATTTTATGATCTACAACTTTCATTAAAGGTATTTTTTTCTAGTACTTACTGTTTCCCTAAAATTATTGAATTTTTTGAAATGAATGAATTAAAAAATACTTTCACTACTCGTTTACGAATCTTTCTAAGTACATTATATCAAAAATTCAAGTTTTTATCTGAAATTCATATTTAAAGTCATATTTTCTTGGACTATGTTTCTATATATACCTATAGAAAAATTCGTTTAATGTTAAGTAGATGCGTCAATAAACAACCGATGGTCTCTAATCAAAAGCCTCTCTTAACCCTTTAAGAACCCTTTATTTTTAAAGAATGAGATATTGTGCCCATCTCAAACAAAGGGTACTTTTGACCCTTGAAAATCAAATCGGTGGTTAAGCTTATGATGTCTTGAATAGGTACATATCATAAGCGGTATTCAGCATTAAGTAAGTAAGTTATTATTTATAATAAGGGTCGCCAACATGACGTTCATTAAAAACATATAGGCATACAATTTAAAATATTTACAGTTGATATAATGTCGCCATATTTACAGGCGTCCACAACATATACAGAATTAAAATTTAATATAACATTATTTGGATTATTTATACATATTTGCAATATGATCAATTAAGCCTCTGCGAAATTTGCCACTACAGTAAGTTACATAAATTGATATACCGTTATTTCACTGTAATTTTCGCACTGTACCATGATTCCTTCGAACAATAACAAAGTCTTAAGAATTCGAAGAAAAACAAAGTCTGAAGAAATGTGAAAGCAAAGAAAAACAGTACCTATACATTTTACAATAACAAAATGTAAACACCGCGTACTTAACTAACAGATCTCTATTGTAGAAATAGCGCTGTAGAATTTCTTTTCTACTTTATAATTGAAGAATAATAGCTTGTAGCTTGCGCACATTTACATATTTTTACATAGTCAGTTGATTTTGAAAGGGTATATTTTAATATTCTACTTCGTCAAAATATAACACACTAAGATACTTTTACGATGAAGTAAATGTAGTTGTGAACTCTTTACATAGAAACTGAATTATTTTTAATTATGAAAATTAATAAACAAATATTGTTAATATTTAGTTAGGCGGTCTTTTCAGGTAAACTTATAATAAACTGTTAAGGTGTTGTGGCTCGCCCAGGGCGGTATTAGTCTCCTCTAGGATCTGCTGTTCTTGGTCAGATCAGTGTACCATCCTTACTGGAACTATGGTATTATGCCGAAAATTGAAAAGGTAAAGCTATGGTATAGTACGCGTCACGAATCTTTAGCGCTGAACGAAACCTTCGCAGAAGTCAAAAATAAGGTATCGAGGTAACGGCGCGGCGCGCGGGGCGCGTGATCGTCGAGTGCGCGAGCGTTGAGTGGTTGTCCCAGTCGTGTTGTCTTTCTCGCACCAATACGTCGATTACGAGCGCGATTCTACAGATGCGTATTCTCGTCCAGCGCTAAACATAAATGACGCGTACTATACTAACGTTGTGTTTCTTCATCACTTTTAAAACTGGCAGCTTAATATATTTCTATCTAAAAGCACATACTATGAATACTTTCTTAACCTTTTTTCCGCCTATCAGTCACACCTTTTACTGTTAAAGCGAAAAAGGTATCGTAATTCTTAAACCCTCGTCCGTTCCAAAGAAACCCGAAATCCAAGGTTTAGTCAACACGAATCTATCACAAACAGACATTTTAATCTATGTTAGTATAAATATTTTTGAGAAAATAAATTCTTATAGTTTTGAATAGTATTCTAAATGTTTGAGTAAATATAATGAGGCTAATCATTAACAGAAGGTTCTTATTATGTTTTAAGTAATTAACTTTACTTCAGTGCCATTGTTTACACAAACAACTAAAAATAAGTAAAAATAAATATCTTGTCTTTTATCGTCATTAAGAGTATTTTCTTATAGACGTCCATTTCCTTGCCCAAGGAATGTTTTAATTAAATAGAGTAAGTAACAATATTTTCTTACAATTCTTAATTAATTTTAAAGTTATTTATTAATGGTTAAAAGAAATAACGAATCAGCATTACATGTATAAAAACACTAGGAAAACTGTTTATATATTGTATTGCTTGGATAGAAATCAAATTAAGTTTCAGGTATATTATATACACGATAACGTTTTATGAAGGTTGATACATTTTATTAAAGTTTTGACGTGACAACGTCTTATAATTGGATGGAGCCTGCTGCACGCACGATAAAACGACTCATGCGGTGTTACCTCGCTCTGAGGCCATTCATTTTCCATTAAAGGCTTGAGGTGCAAGGGAGAGCGCGGACTGACTGACAAAGATTAACAATCGGCAAAAAATGTAACCATTATGTAGCGACCGCTATTCATGCGCCGAGTCTGAATCGCGCTTACGATATTTGTTCGAGACTTAGCATATATACAACTTCTCGACATCGAACCATCGGGGCCTAACGGCCAGTCAGTGTTCGACTGGTCGAGGATCCTCCCTTTGGTTCAGAGGAAGGTTACATCCTCCTTCCTTCCCACAATTACATCAGTATTTTCGTAGTATATCGTTAGTAAACCGACTTTGCCGATAACCAATTTTTTTTAATATTTGACGAAAAACTGTGCTTAAAGGTAGATAGGTACAAGTAAAGTTACACTATAAGAATAGCAACATTCAACTGTGAACATCGCAGACAATAATTTCTCACAGACGTCTCAAATAATAAAACAGAAGCTATTGGCAGGTGGGACTTAATATCTCGCTCACTTTAATGTTGTTCGCAATTATTTGTATGAACTAGTGCAAAACCAATACTACGTTTTTATTTACATAAAAGATATTACATATTTCTTTAACAAACTTTATATTACATTTGTATTATATACTGGAGTTTTCCAGAATCAGGTAATAGAATATGTCCAAGAAATTATAGACCTATTTCACTTTTATGTACCGTAGCTAAAATATTAGAAAAATGTGCTAACAGTATACTCGTAATAGATGATACACGAATTAGAAGATAAACTTATGTCTTTAAAACACTAAGAAATTTCGCTAGTAATTAATAACGCAAATTTATAAAGCCATGAGTGAGAATGTCTAATAAATTACCGTGTGATTATATATGATTATGTATGAATAAGTATGATTATGTATGATTATGTATAGATGGGGAGGAGCAGCGAAAAGCCACTTTGTAGAAATAGAAAGAGCACAGATAGTACTACTGAAAGTAGCCTTTAAGCTGTCATTTGATCATCCAACTACATCTCTTTACTCTAAATCTAAAGACTTAAGTGTTTAGAAGTCTTACGTACCACAGACTTTCTATAAACTATGAACACAACAACAATAGAAGAGTAACTGTCCCAACATCTGTTGTTCGTGCTAACATCTGTTAGCACGAAATTTGCACATAGACAGTATGAATTCATAGCGCCTAAGTTTTACAACATAATATATAAATATAAAAACATAACTTCGTTTAATATAAAGCCAGAATTCTCTCGAGAAAACTCTCGATTACTATGTCATGGTTTTTTTTTATAATTGACATCTGGACAATGAGCATATGGATTTCATACTATTTGCTCTCCTACATCTACAACGACACAACCACAATCAGTTTTCACACTCCACAATTAGACATCATCACTCTGATTTGGTTTAGCATTTCATATTTTATCAAGTTACTAGTTGACCTAACGCGACTTTTATGTTACCCTACGCGTAACCTTATACACTGCACCTATAATTTTTTTCTTAAGAACCATCTTCATACATCCAGGACTATTCTAAAAAAAGAATTATGTAAATCGGTTCAGCTGTTATCGAGTTATACGCTCGATATATTTGCTTTGCTTAGCTCTTTCGCAGGAGACCGACTGGGTGGGTACCCCACAGTGCCAGACATTCAACGGCCTGAACAGTGATGTGCAAATGTCCCTGTGCTCAGGTCTGAAGGGCACTGTAGCCAGCGAGATTACTGGGCTAATGAGTTTTAACATCTTATGACTCAAAGTGGGGAGCGTCAAAGTAGCGCATTCCCGAAGCAAAGTTCTGGTTAGCACTACATTGGTTATGGGTTGGCGTTTCTCTTACCATCAGGCCAGCTCGTCTCACCACTTCATAGAATAAAAAAAAATACGCTTACCAACACATTTTGTGATTCATTTTTATATTATAGATTATTATATTTTTTTTATTATTATTTTTATCCATGTACATTTATCTTAATATATATAAATCACGTGTGACGTTGTTTCCTCCTAAGCACCGTGTGCAGTTTGATCCAACTTAAAAGATAGGATAGCTAACATCCCGGTATTGCCCCGGGAACGGGATCTACGCGGTACATGTACTTTTTTATGGATTGTGAATATCTGGACAATTTGTGTCGGTGCCGTATGTGTCATGACTTGTATGTAGCAGGCTCCTGAAAAACAGTTTGCACTATCTTGGGAGCCTGGCTATTTTTTTTGTGAAATACCTGGAAAATAAGTGATTATTTTTATTATTATTATTATAAGTTTCCCGCTCTTATTACAACTATGACTAGATTCCTCTCGGAAATATAATATCAAAGGCTTGTGAAATCATGTTACTTAAGCTTGTAGAACTGTCTTTGTAACGTCATCTGTTTGTTGTATGCAGGTCGAGTGAGCATAATAAAATAGTTCTTGTGTAGTGAAATTTTTCTCTCTCCACACTGGTAATGTTTATGTATACTTAATGTACTGAAATATAAAACCAAAAATGTATTACTTTTAAAGCGAAGCCTTTTCTCTCCTTTATTTTGTTAATTTTTTGACTTCCATTATTGTCTAAGTTTTGTGTCAGACTGCGCATAGATAAAGCTAACGGATATGCATAATGAATTTAATTATTTTTGTACAAATTTTTCCACGTTATAACTTAAGATATTATATTTTTCAAAGCCGATACAATTTCCATTAATATATAAACCAGCCTATTAAAAAATACTCAGAATAAAAGATGCTACATACATTGCTGATTCTGTTTGCATCCATAGAGCTTTATACGCTTGTGACACAGTAGTGGATGAAGGTTTTTTTTTCTTTTGACCGGTATTAAAAATTCCATCTCTAGTTTAAACTGCATTTTTCATTGAAGCCTATATTCCCGGTATAGCGTGACATTTACTATTGAAACAAAATGGACACGTCTGTAAGCCCAATAAAAATATCATCTATACGGTTGCATGAACCAATTCCGATTGGACAAACATATATTTGTCTTCCGCGAATAAAATGTTTGCCAAATAACGTGTTTTTAAATTATTTAGTAACATATGTATTTGTCTTGCTTTGTAAGGTTACAGTAAACTTAAAAATTTCCTTGTAGACGATTTGCGTGAATTTATTTTAAGTTCCTACATAGAGGGTACTTCAACCTGGTCAAAAAGTTGTTTTTCGATACCAATTCAGGAATAAAAGTATTTTTCATACACATATCATATTGAGATAGATAATACTTGATGATGGAGGAGGATATCTTTAATGAGTCTTAATATCTTTGACTCAAAGTGGGGAGCGTCGGTGTGCACCCCTGTCCGGAGTTTGCCTTTAGGGAAAAGTCCGGGCAGCACTGCATTGGTTATGGGCTGGCGTTTCTCTTACCATCAGGAGTATGTTCAGCTCCCCACTTCATAGTATAAAAAAGGTATTTTTAGGAGCCATCAACTAATATATTTTAAGTCATCAATTTCACAAGCGACTTCGCTAAGTCCAACACAAGAAAAAAGACATAGAAGAAAAGAAGAGAATAAGTAACATACGAATAATAAGCAAACCTTACAATTGATAAGACTAATGACAAATTCCACATGAATGGTCATCCATACAATGTCTTAGTCAAAGCAATTATCATATGAATTGCAGATCAATTTAGCGAACAATGTATTCCATCCCACAGAAGCTATTTACCAGGTAATGTGATGCTAGGTGATTTAACATTTATTGAATCAGAAAGCGGTTTTGGTGGTTTCAAGATGTTTCATTTTAGGTTACATAGTAATTTCCTATGATAATATACATACTATACCTAATTAGATAATGTTATTTACATTAAGGTCTTAAAGAAATCTGCCTATCAAAAATATGAAATCACAATAAATTAGTAGTAGGTAGTAGTAGTTAGTTAGTAGTAATTTATTTAGTATAAATAATTAGTATTTAAGTATAAAATAATTTTATACTTAAATAGTAGTCAATACGTTTTTGGGAGAGAATATCAACGATTTTTTATTTTATATGATTTAATTTATATGATTAAATAAAGCTGAAAAGTTTGTTTGTTTGTTTGAACGCGCTAAAACTCAGTAACTACTGTTTCGATGAGATTTTTTTGGGTTGGATTGTCCAATCGTTGAACCGCCGCATTACAAAACGACCCTGTTTTTCAAAACGACTAGCCGTAATGTAATACACCGGATTATACAATCCGTCTGCGACATATATATTTAATAAAAAGTAAATAAGGTTTCCGGACTATATTCCAGAAGGCTACTACACCCTGTGATAGCGGGTGCCTTTAAAAAAAACAACTCGGATTTTGGTCAAATTGACCTTTTACCATTTTCGTGAACCCCAAAACGTGCCGCATCTTTTGTTCTAACAAACGTTTTCATATCTTAACCCAATCCTAAAATAAACCCATTTTAGTGTTTCAATGGTAGAAATGGATTATATGTTTAAATAACCCAAAATGCGATTACTATAAATGAAAAACTCTTTAAATAAATGAACAACTGTGACTTATCATATTATTCACTTTTCATGTTCACTCGAGTATGAAATGAATTAGCTTTAATAAATGGAAATATTATAATGAAACTAGACAAGTTGAAGCAAAACTATATAACTTAAATTATTTAATTCGGGCATATATGAACGCTAAATATAATCATTATTATTCATTTGTCTTTCGAGAAAATATGCATTTATAAGAAATTTTAATTAGATAAATGTCCATAAGTGATATTATTTAATGTTTATTTTTACTACAACGCAACTAAGGAAACTTGTAGTGCAACTCAGTAGTACAAATTGACGCGAAATAATGAGAAAGTACGGATATTATAATATACTAGCTGTTGCCCGCGACTGCGTCCGCGTAGACTTTCATATAAACTTCGACAGCCCCTTCCCACCCTTATAATCCTTTTTTCTTAGATTTATTCATACAAAAGTTTTTTCCCGCTTTCTCCCGTTCCCGTGGGAATTTTGCAATAACCTGTTGCAAATAACCTTTAAGTTTACTAAGGTACCTGCATGCTAAATTTCAAACGTCCAACTTAAGCGGTTTAGATTTTTCGCTAATTCCCGTTCCCGTGGGAATTTCGGAAATTCCTTTCTTACTGCACCTCTACGGTACCTAAGCTACGTCCATTCCAAATTTCAAGTCCCTTCGTTTAGCCGTTTAGGCTGTGCGTTGATATGTCAGTCAGTCAGTTAGTTTCTCCTTTTACATATTTAGAAGATACGTGCCATATCGTAATTCTAGCATGCCCACATTTAACAGATTTTGCTAACTATCAAAGAAAGTATCTGTGTATATGAGTGGTACCTAAATAAATGCCTTTTCGTCTTTTCATGCATAAAAATAAGTTTTGTTTCCTTTTCATAAATATAGGTGATTCGCTTAAACATTTAAAATTAACATAATTAAACATTTAATTAAAATAATTAATTAATTCTAAACACATACATATTGTTTCTGTACCAACTCATTGCATCTCATAACAAAGAAACAGAACATTCCAGTAGAAATCTGAACCATTTCAAACAAGCTACGTAATATGATTCTTTAAAAGCAATCAGAAAAGACATTCGCAATAAATTATTGCATGAGTAATTACGAACAGATGTGAGTTCAAAGGAAAATATGTCGCATCGAACATGCATGTTGATTGCATTGGAGGATTACGAAAAGCAATATGAGGGCTATTTAATAAAGGAGTTCCGATTCAGCTGGCAGTTAACGAGAAAAGGTAATGTCGATTTTTTATGAACACATTCTATATGTTTATACATTTTTATTTTTAATGAGAATTTATGCATGCACGGTATATTATTATGGATTAGTATAATAATAATAATAATAAGCCTCTTTATTTCCTGTTAATTATACTACAATATTACAGCTTTTTTTTTTAATTTTTAACATGATTTTAGATTATTCGATCACATTTTCGAAAAGTGCTCTTCTGCTTATACGGAGATTTCTGTTTAATGCTTTGTGTACTCTAAAAGAAGTTAACAGCAATATTTTCGAGCATAACATTTAGTTGTCCATCGATAATCTATACTAATATTATAAAGAAGTAAAGTTTGTGTGTTTGTTAAATTGTAAGGAGTAATCTCGGGAACTACTGGTCCGATTTTAAAAATTCTTTCACCAATAGAAAGCCACATTATTTCTGAATGTCACAGGCTATATAAAAAACGAATAGGATAATTAACATGATGCCCAACGAAGTGGGCACGGGTCAGCTTACAGCTAGTATTATTATAAATATATTGTGCCTGATATTATCAATGGATATCGATATTTTACCAATATCGTCCATTGCTAAAGTAAATACTACAAACTGTAAATGTAATTAGTTAATATTAAATCGAATAAATTTATTACATATTACTTTATTTGGATTTCGATATTTATATTTGTACTATTATATTTCATAAATTCCTTTTCAATTAAATCACTTTTTTTAGATGAATCTCGCTGCCTTGGCTTAAGGGCATTGAGAGCTTAACGCGGGCTCGCGCTTGCCGGGCGACTGGCCTAAGGGCTTCCCTCCCCTGTGGGTGGGCAACGAACCTCGTGTTGTCTGCCGCCAGTGAGAACGAGGCCTGGAGGGCTGGATGGAAGATTCTTGAGTGATACGCAATTCAAAGGACCGCGCGGACGGGGAAGGCGATGTGGCGCACGTTATGGAGTCGTCGGGGTCGGTGAGGACGTGGAGCGGGCGTTTAAATCCGGCCTTGACCACCAGCGGAGTAGGATGGGTCTTGGCCTTGTCGAAGTAGCGTCGAGACGCTTGCTTCG
>DWAJ01004507.1:0-12809 GCA_018238005.1 Eurema mandarina
CAAATATGTTGAATTTGAAATGTTATAAGTTGACAGTAAAGTTATAGTGTAAAAGTTTATTTTTTTCTTTTTAGCGCATTTAAATAAAAGCTTGTTTTTAAAGATTTTTTTACCTTAATTTTTGTAAACATGTTTCATTATTCATACAATTGTAGCTTAACAATTTTTAGTCTTAAAATGTATTATATTGGTCTTAAAATCGTTTTAGCTACTGTCTATCTTTTAACAATAAACGCAAGAACTACTGTATGGAGTTTTATGCAGTTTTTTTTCAAATAGACTGATTCATGATGATGATTTTGATAAGTTTGTATCTTGATTCGGTCAGAAATAACGAAATTCATATTTAAATTGCACTGTCGATTGTAATCCTCTGTATCGTAACGAGCGATGTTTTTCCAATTTCATCTGAAACCTAATTTAACCTCTCACCGTAAAAACAGCCAATTGAACGGTTTAAGTGCTCTTGTATCTAAGCAGGACACGTTACTCCCGATTGAGGAAAAAATCGTATTTGACAGACCCCTCTAATTCGCGCCGTCCCCTGTTCTGTTCACACTACACGCTCCTTAGATCACGAAACGTTGGATTTGAGTGGATATCGGGGATTATACGGACTTTCCTTAAATACTAGTTTATCGTTCGAAATAGTTTATTTGAGGTCACCCTAGCTCGCGCGGTGTTCAAATGATCACTTTATAAGCTCCGATGAGAGAAAGTTGGTACTGAATTTTCTTAGACGCTTCAAGTACCTAAGACTTAAAAACTGTCATTGTATAGGTACAACATTTGATAACTTTAAAGAAAAATAAATCGTATAACAATCACCCCTACTGTAGAGAACAAACATTAAGCTTTATTTTTTATTCGAAAAGAGCATCTCTCGTCTATCCGAAATCCCCAAAATCCGGATAATCAAAGAAATGGAAAAGAAAAACGGATCTTCTTATGCAGGAAGCTACTTCATACAAAACGTGACCTGGGGTGCATATACGTTGAAACTGTTAAAAAAGCCCCTTAGGGCCACCTAAATCCCCCATCGAACCTTACCAATTCGAGAACTGTTCCCATTCGAAAGTCTACCTTAAGTTCAACGCATAAGGTGCAAATTTGTCCAAAGAAATTCCTTACACGTCTTAATAATATCGAGGTGCATTCTACCGGGATAATCATGTTTGATAAGAAATTTGAGATGTTACAAAATGACAAAGGCCTCTTAAGTATAATTACTGCACGCATTATGTGGAGTTTAGTTCGTATTGATAGATTAGGAGATATCAATTTAGAAAAGACTACATTCAGTCTTTCTTCTGCAGTAAGTTAATGTTGAATAACATACGTAATTACAGAAGAATAGAAATAGATTGCAGAAAATCGCTTTTGTAACATTACCGCAAAAAATATTTTCGTCTTGTGCTGCATCATCTTAACTAAAACAATTTTCAGGATATAATGTATTCATACTAGCCCTTTAACTACCAGATACTTATTAGGTACTACGCTTTTCTTTTATACAGCATCTATCCTGAATGCCCATCAAAATTGATGTTACCTTTAATGCAAATATCGCCACGTTAATGAACGAGCATAACAGCCAAACGTCATATTTCGGTTACAAGAAAATCGATACGGTTTGCTGAAATAGGTTTCCATTTACCGGAGATTCGAGTACCGAAATCAAAACTCGACACATCAGTCTGGTCTGGAACCGATGGGTTTTAGTTTTAGCGTTCTCGACTAGGATTTATTGCCTCGGTTCTTTTAAATTTCTAATGCCCTTACCGTGTGGTAAAGTGAGGTTTTGTGTTGGATAATATTTCTGGTGTCGGTGCAAATTTGTTTTGGAATATTATGGATGTCGGTGCAAATTTGTTTTGGAAAGGTATGATTCTATATGTAAACTAGTTATATCATATAACAAGAGCTTTAGTGACAATAAATTAAAGGAGATAAAAGAGTTCTAATTTCGACAGTAGATTTCGTATCATGACGTCTTTGTATTTTTCAGTGTTCATACCAAAAGCGCATAATTTTGGGCATAAACAATTCGTATAATTTATACATGTTCTAAGAATATATGTAAACTATCTCCTTGAATTGGAATCGTTCGTTGTTCCATTTTTAAATCTGCCGTTCGGAAATCAAAATTGGGCGCATCACTAGTTCCAATTGGAATCGATTGCGGCGTCGGAGCTCAGCTCGAGCGGTCGGATTTACCGGCGCGCTGGGATCTTTTGAAATTCGAACGCGCCCGTCACGCATATATTATAAACTTTTATATTTAATACTAGAAAGCTGCGGTAGTTATCTATGGCCTGGGTTTGTTACATTTTCTACAATTTGAAATAGGAATAAAACATATTACTTTTTAAAAACAGGCAGTTTTTAAAAAGTGATATGTTCTACATATGACTTTGACGGTTTGAATCTGGATTGGGGTAAATTTTCCATTTATAATGATTGGATGAATTTGTTTTTTCTGAACATTTACGATTTATCCAAAGCTAAAAAAATAATTGCATTGAACACAGTTTACCACTATCTTCTTAATTAACTTAACCCAACCATCACTGACACAAGTTCGTAACATTCAAAGCTTAACTTCAGAAACTAACTGGATCAGTTAAACCTGTCTGTTACAGGTTAGCGATACCTTTTAAACTTCCCACTTTTGACACTTGTAGAACCCAGCGAACGCCCCGGGCCATAAAGACCAGCCATCACCTGACAGAAATGGCTGAGAAATCCTTCGCTGACACGTATGGGGCCATAAATACACCATAAAACGCCTTTTCAATTTGTCACTGCGATAGGGTTTAGCTATAATTTATTGCAAGTGAGGATTATAAAGGTTATTGATGGAAGTGATGTGCGATAGTGCTACGCCATTCAGTGTTCGATGTCCGTGACCTTTTGACGTGGATATACATTTTGCTACTTAAAAGGGAATGATGTCAAGTGAATGATTGAACATGCAATATTACAGCCTTTTTTATTTACAGTGCTACATTAATATATCTTCTATGAGCTCATGAATAAGATTGCTCTGAAATAACAACTACTGTTACTGAATATTTTTCAAATAAACAAAAATATAAAGGGCTCAACGAAACAATTGTGACGAAATTGTGCGCCATGTGTGGAATAAACGTCTCCCTATCGCCTCTAACGATTCGATTCAAATTCACGAATGCACAATGCGAATTAAACTAGACACATAAACCCACGTTACCACATGACACCATAACGATCATAATAAAATTTACCCTAATCCCATAGGCCCGTGACGACGCCGATTAATGGCTCGCAAAATTAAATTCGCAAGCCACGGCTACTAACGAAATAACAGAATTTCAAACGTGCGACTCATACATAGTATTTGTTTTGGAGCGACCCTTTGCGAGCGTCCGTGCGCTTCGGCGGACGGATATCAAATGACGCTATTCGGCATTCGCTAACGATTTCATGATAGTGGCTTATTAAGCTGACGGGTTTTTGGCGCGCAATTTCAAACCATATTCGAGGGTAGTAGAGCTTATTCAAGATGGCGGCGATTTGTTTGAGGCGTTTTATGTTTTGGAAAGAATTGTTTTGTAAAACAGGCGTAATTACAATTTTACGTGCGAAAGTGGTCGCAGGGGATTAATAGCGATGGAACAGAAGTGTAGTGGTTATTACTAGTTGTTATAATTTTCACATGTGTTAGCGAAAATGAGATAAGTGAAAATTTTTATAAGCTTATGCAAATTGAAATAGGTTTTGAAAGTTTTAATCTTGTAATAGCGAGATGTAAGCGTGCTGCTAGTTTTATTAAGTTATTTGAGACTTTATTCATATTTTGTCAAGTTGAATATAATGTCATAGTAAATACCTAACAGAGTTAGCTGTACATAAGTGTGTTCTTAACTTAAACATTAGTAAGAAAAAACATTATATTCAAATGTTATAAAATTGGTCTAAGTAATTACAACGATTAATAAAAATAATAATTAAAAGTAAAATACAATAGATATTATCGAACAATTAACATATTATATTCCCTAATAACTGTTACCGTAAAACATCCATTAAGTACTATAACACCCCAAAATAACTCGGTACAAAAATTCACATGGTATCGTTGAAATAATTACCCTATCCCTTTATACCCCGTAAATTGTTTTCGACCCTTCCTAACAAGAGGCATCGGACACTTGTGATAAATCATTTTTATAGCCTCCCCTCGTAAGGGGCTAGAGGGGGCAGGGGGTTAGACTAGGTGTTATTTCGAAAGGCTTAAAATAGTTTCGTCCATCGATCTTATCGATACAAACTGCAGTTTCGCGTGCATCCCGGTGTTGCGTGAATTTATCGATGAATTTTGATTTATCGTACTTAAGTTGCGTGCTGCCTTAAGTGATTTTAAA
Organism: Eurema mandarina; assembly: GCA_018238005.1. Lineage (NCBI taxonomy): Eukaryota > Metazoa > Arthropoda > Insecta > Lepidoptera > Pieridae > Eurema > Eurema mandarina. The sequence continues at coordinate 4,407 of DWAJ01004507.1, forward strand.
ATAACGAGTATGTTGTTTTGTTGGGGACGTTTAGTTGGTATTACTGAATCGGCTAGAGATGTTTCTAGGTTAAATAAATCGGGTATGACTCATTTATACAAAAGACGTATTTTTTTTGTAAAACACTGCAAATGTTGAAAATTTGTCTTGATTTGCAAACTGTTATCTTTTAATAAAAAGCTGTGCAGTTTGTTTGTTTAAAATTGTTAATTTATGAATTGACGTATGAAAAAAGATTTGAAATACTATCAGATTTTTTTAATTTATTAGGATTATTATAGAGGACAGATATTCATTTTAAGAGCGCTATAGGCTGTCATTACACTAAAATTCTAACTTCGCGGCCCGAATTGACTATCAATTAGAATCTTTAATATAATTACCCAATAGATTTATATCAAAAGAACAATTACACTACAATTAACGTTCAAACAATATCAAATCATACGAATATAAGATTGTCGCCAATTAAACATAATTGGCATTTAATATTACAGCGACGACATGCCAGCGACAGTGTTATTTATCTACGAAGAAACAATAATAATTGTAGCAATTAATACCGTATATCGAAATGAACATCTGTCTCGCGAGATATTATTATTTCATATTGATTTGTAGGTAATTTTGGTTTTAGCTACTGCTAAATATAAGGAAATTCCGTAATTATATTTGTTTGTTTATTTCTTTATCTTATATATAGATTTAGGGCTCAGGACATAAAGGTTGAGAAATGGAACTATTACTAAAACACCACTGTCCGTCCCGACTCCCTTGTCATGACGGTTCTTACTATGAAGTCATACTGGAACAAATTACGTATTTCTATTGTTGAGGATAAAATTAAGATTTTTTTATTTTGGTTCAATATTGATTGATATTAACACTAAACACATTGGCTAATTTACAATCATCAACGTCTGAAAGCTAAGCCAAGTTTTAAAATATTGGTCTAACAAAACATGAATTTTCACTTCTTCACTTACATCAGAATTATTAGTTACTCGTATTATATAACATTGTATTAAAAATACTAGCTCCGACACCAGACGTTCCATATCTCTACCCTTACGAGCAACCCTCTAAATTGTATATTGTTCAAAAACCCTCATTTCACAGTATGACTGAGCGAAACTTTCTATCATTAATTTAGCCAGATTTATATCTTCAATATTCAACAACATTTTCACACTCATGTTCCATAGTTCGACTATTGATCATATTGTAATGTTATCTTGATACGATAAATTTTAAATCCGATATAAAATATTGCAAGTTAGCATAAGTCAGGAGTTCAATTTGTTTTCTAAACAACGTGTATGTTTAAAACGCGATGTGTTGATTTTTAAATGGGTCTTGAATAACAAATACGATATATGTTTTCGGTCCTGTTATTAATATACATATATACAAAATGTGTAGGTATATTTATTTTTATTACATAGGTACTAGCTGTAACACGAGTTTGTCCGTTAAGTTTTCATTCGTATGAATACTGGAATATCCTGTGTGTTAATACCAAAATATGTATTTGCCAAAATAGTCAAATCTTATGAGTAGTTTTTGAGTAAGAAAGTGGGGATACGTATCATATTCTATGTCAAGAGCGCAAGTTATTTTATGTATCTTAAAATTTGGTATGATTTGAATTATAGAACTTAAATTATGTAACAACATCTAGTTTTAAATATAAATGACCTATTAATCTATACGTAAAGTATACCTATAGATTTAAGATCGCTTGAAATCTTTCACTAAAAACTTACACAATATTTTCACTAGAAGCCAATAAATTATGGCGTCGTATGCAGCACACTTAAGTTCGTTCGTCGGTTTGTGTCAACAACAGAAATAAATCGTTACACGTTGACTCGACGATTTTATTTTGTTTGCGAATGCTCTAAGAATATTTATTCAATACTAGCTGGCCTGACGCGACTTCTTTCACCCTGTACCTGTCCTACCTCTAAAAGGTTCTTATGTATAGGATACCTATCCTTTTTCTGCTTAAGAACAATCCTCGTACTTCAAGGAATATTCTGGAAAAAAAATATTATAGAAATCTGTTCAGTTGTTATTTAGTTGCGCACTTAGCAACACATTTTTGTGCAGAGTAACGTTAAGATAATATTTATCATATTTAAGTGATTTTTTAAGAATCCCTTGTAACCTCTACATATTAGATTAAAATTAGAAATTATGAATTAACTTAATGAATTAGGATATTGGTCTCCTTTATATGAAGTTAGGCGTTGTTATAAACAAAATTAAACATATTATAATATATATCGCAGAAGGTGTCGTTGGAGTAGTTGTAGTGATGACGAGGTAGTGATTATTTGCTTCATGATGGCTCCTTCTTAGGTTCTTAATAAGTAAAACTTCAGAGTATCATAATGACGGTGTATAATCTTGATGACTAGTTATTCAATATCTGATTATTTTTACAATGCTGACGTTTTTATAGCAATTGACAAATTCCACACAATTCTTTTTAAGTTTGAATTCAAACATTGTAATAAACCAAGGAGGTTCGACTAATTAACTAATATTGAAATAGTTTTCACAATCTTGATTATTCTTTTCGTCCATCTGCTCCGATATATATGACATGGCATTTTAGCTTATAGTAATGTTAGTCATAGATTTTTTTTATTGTAGTACTCTCGTATATATAATAATACTGAACAAGCTTCAAAATGAACTTATTTATCCAATTAACAATCGCGTAACAGAAACAATCGTAAAACAATATTTCAAACCGTTGCCAACAAATTAACAGCCAAGCATTGGAATCGACAATTCGATCTTTATATTTTTCCGATTGGTCTAAATCTAACGATGCGGCAACGATATCCATTTAATTGGTTTTATTTGTTCGGGTTTCGGTCTGCGACCCGCGAATTGAAAATCTATATGGTTCTATGTTTGACGGCTAATTAAAAGGTTAGGGTTTTCTTATTGTTTCTTTTGTTACGAGATATATGACTCCAAGTGGCCTTGTCCATAATTTAGCTACTGCAATGTTTTCTTTAAGATAAAAACATTTATTTACAAAATCAAATAATATGAAAATTGTACCCTAATGAAAGACAAACATTACTTCATCCAACATAAAGATGTATTTTTAATCACCACGGTATTCCAAAAAAATTGGCACCAGTTCGGAATTAGATTTCTACAGATTTTATTTATTGCAACAAAAATCCTATCTATTCCTCTTCTATTAGTATCCAATGCATTAACTAGATTTGTTTATTTCAGAACCACGGTATGAAACGGCGTATGCGTGCGAAGGGAAGACACTGAAGATCGGTTGTTCAGAAGGATCCGTCATCCACCTGATCCGGGCTAACTATGGAAGGTTCTCGATCACTATTTGCAATGACCATGGAAACACCGACTGGAGCGTCAACTGCATGTCCACTAGGAGTTTGCGGGTTTTACATAGCAGGTATGTTGAACGATGTGTCTTATACGTCCTTCTCGCGAATTCTGGAACGTTCCGGAAAGTTCTAGATCGTTCTCGAACATCGGCGTTTGTTATCGAGTCTTATATGAAAGTAGATATATCTAGTGGTTAATTAACATTGGCTGTTTCTTTACGCTACCTAAAATTAATACATAACATTAATACATCCATCTTCAATAATATATAATTTATACAAGCTATAAGCAGAACATAACGCAAAACAATTACAATGTAAATATATTTAATCTCCCAATTTACCAATAAACGAACAAATTAGAATTAAACAAACAATTGAAACGTTAGATAAAATATCGCGTGGATTATGTGGTAACATTAACGGTAATTATATTTTGCTTTCAAAGAGCTTTTGTAGAGCTTCGCTATTGTGCTATTTTAGAAATTAAAATATTGAATACATATAACCATTTGTACCATCGTTCCCAGATTGAATTTTGTCGTTTTCAGAACAAACTGGATCTTATAGTATGACAAGAAAAGTATTTTGCTAGAATATCAGTCAGACAGTCAGTCTGACACTCACAAAATTAAACATTTTTAATATAAAATAAAATATAGTAATCCTTTATTGCTGTTATGAGTACAAAATTTAAATTATACAATTAGGTAAATACAAAAGAACGAATAACAGAAAACGGCGAAAGCTCAGCTTGTGCTACACAGAGTAGGATACTCTGTGTAGCGCTGGTTTTCAGCTTCCCCGTTTAAAAGACTAACACCAGGTGGGCCACGTAAAAAGACATTACTCTTTATTTTCTCAAATATAAGCAACCAAAACCTAGTTCATTATTATTATATACAATTACTTTACACCTAAATTATCTATCAAATTGTTTATTTCATGATGTATATTACATAGACCTATAAAAATTGGACCCTATAATAAAACCATGTCCACTAAACACCATCATTATCCCGTCATACACTGTGGAAATTAAATATTCTCGTCCCAAAATCGCGTTAGGGCAGCGAGATTGGCAATAAAGTCGGGACTAACTCATGTAAATAACATTTAAATTGTTTACATCACTTAATGAAGCTTTCGGCTAACTCAGTTTAGTGACACTGACGTGTTGGTGTAGTGTTAGTGATGTGTGAAAATGGAATCGCCCGGTAGTAAATACCTTTTAATATATGCAAAGGGTTTGCTGTATTACGCTTACATTCGCGACATCGTTTGTTTAGTAAATAGTACTGCTATTCTAGGTCCTAGTTAAGTTAGTGTGGTCGTATTTAAGAAGTCTATTGCTTTCATTTGAGCAGTATAAATTGACTTTGTTAACCTTTCATTCCAGTCTTTGAGTAAGTAATAATATATGTGTTGAGAGAAGATCTTGGTTTGAAGTAAAGAAGCATGGACAAACGGACATCCCTATTTATGACATTATTTATTGAACCAGTCCGTAGTTTCTCTCCAACGCTTAAGCCTTGTAAACTCAGAAATAATGGCTTCCATTTGTAAAAGAATTTTAAAATCAGCTGTTTAGATCCAAAGAGTTTGTCATAGTAGTATAGACAGTATATATGGAAAAACATCGTCGATTCCAGCAAGAATAACTCCGTTAACAATACATAATCTTGTTGCAGATGTAGCATGCACCAAAACTGCAGTATTCTGGCGAGTACAAACATGTTTGGCGACCCGTGTCCGAACACGCTGAAGTACTTGGAGGCGCACTATCAATGTGTACCAGGTATGTGCTTGTTCTTGAATGAGTATACCCTTATTCTTAAAAGACCTTGACAATTTATTATACCAATATACAGAACAGTCCTTTCAAATTTCCTAGTAATTAGGTCAGGCACAGTTAGGTCTGTACCTATACATTTTAAAAATAGAAACAAACTAGTAAGTTGAGGTAATATGAATTTGATGTATCATTAAGTCGAAACGTAGAACTGTAAACTTTTTCCATTAGTACGAAATTTGTGAAACTTTTCCAGGATAACATCACGCATAATAAATCTCTTACATTATTTTCGCCGTACCTGCTACGGAACATTTATAATGAACCTGGGTATTAATCAGTGAAATCTCTTCAAGCATCAACCACAAGTACAACGAGTAGACCATCACCTCCGTGGCTGATCACCTCCCAGCCAACAGTCTGGAGATCTACCGCACCCCCTGTACCTAAGAACCCGGTGCAGACTCAACAGGAGAAGAAGAAGCCAACTGTCATCACACCACCTACCTTCAGGCCTCATATTACACTACCACCAGAAGTTCAGCTTGGAAATGTTGGGACGAAGGTCAGTTGTATAAATCAATTTGATATGAACTGATAAAATCCAATATTTATTTTGCTCGTTTTTATTGCTCTAACTGCGGAGAACACAAAGGCAAAAGATATATTACTTAATTTAAATATTGACTTTTAATTTTTAATAATTTTATTGATTACACCTAAAATTATTGGACTTTAAGCTGAAGAGATAACTAACAAGTTAATTATATTCAACAGAAAACTACAACACGACAACCAGATTCTTCGTCAGAAAAGGAGCCTCCTCAGGTACCCTTGGACAAAGTACCTGTGATCAAGGAGGACTTGCCCAAGATACCTGATGAAACTAAAATCGAAAAACCAAAGGAGAAAATCGATGAACCAGGTAAATTACAAATATAACTTGATATGAAATCGATATACGAAATCTATGACTTCAATAGCCTATCTACCAATGATTGAGATTAGCTCCAATTAACTGAAAAGAAGATCTTAATCATGATAAACTTGGAAATATATATCATATAGTAGCATCAGTTAAGGCAAATATTTTCAAATTCAAATTTTGGCCTCTAAAGTTACCTTTCAGAACAATTGTAATTTTAAAAAAAAATGTAATTTCCAGTTGCAGTAACTGATGAGACCTTACAATGGGCTCCAAAAGACGAAGATTCCGACTCCACGCCATCCCTGCATGGACCTCCCAAAGACAACAAACCTGATTCACCAGAAGATGACTTTGATAAAGTTTTCTGTAAGTATTATTTTACGAATACATGTTTTAATTGTTGGAAGGAACTTCAGGGTTTTATAATTTGATGAAATATATATATAGTGTTATTGTAATGATAAAGTACTATTCCAGTCAATTATAGCAATAATAAGGCTATTTAGTTTAATTATTCTGTTCTTTACCGAATCGCATTGACATTTGTATTGAAATGTTATGACGCCAGTTTTCAGTGGGAGGTTGATAACATCCTGGAAGATCCGGTCCAAATTCGTGTAACGGCATAGCTGTATTATATTAATAGCCTCCTTTATTTATTAACAAAAAGCTTATAAAATGATTGCTCTCCAGCTACAAGTTCCACCCCAGCGCTTGGCAGACGGGCTTACTGTCCGCAAGTAAAGGCACGAGGATTACATTGGAACTGGACGCTAGCTGGCACGTATGCCGTCCAGCCGTGTCCGGGAGGCGCCACAGGACTAGCCAGATGGAAGTTAGTATAACACACATACTTAAGCATATACATACACAAACACACGCTACGTAAATACATGCCTTACGTGCTTGCATATGTACAGATTACATGTGTATAGGCACACGTTCAATCATAAGCAAACACAGACACGCAATGGATCAGCAAGTTGTGAAATCTATGAAAATGGATTTGTAACTTACGTGTGTGTGTGTGTTTGCGTCTAGAACAATTAGAAATTTCCAATAACCAGACTAAAACGCCATTTAACCAACGCTTTACTATACTTATATATGTGTGTTCTATATTAATTTCACATTTCAGATGCACCTTATCGCCTCACCAGCAGATCGAAGAGGAGCGTCCTCTCCGGCGCAGTCCTGGACTACAGTCTGGTGAGAACTACCACGACCTTGGCTTGGAACCTAATGAAAGGCAACTGCAGTTAATACGGAGATTGGGATCTGAAGCGTTGCTTAAAGGTGAGGTTATACCTACTTTTTTACGTATCCCTTTTTCTGACAATTGCGGAAACTTTAGTTAAATTGGTCTAGAAGTCAGTTACTTTCGACTTAAAAGGTTTCTTTAATGGTATTCTATACAAGTCTGTAACTAAAAAGCTCTGCGACAAAAAATCTTCAACTTCATCAACTATTATACGCTCTGAAAGAGTATCGAACTTCTAGTAGATTAGGCAGATACTTTAATTATATTTTAAATGGAAAAGATTAGTAATTAAATCTGTTATTTGTATTAATGGTAGCATAAGTATGTAATTGTAAATTACGATTAAAAGGTCGCGATGGTGATTCACCAGAACATCTGATAGACTACCGCGGTAGCGTGAATTTGCCTGGTGCTCAGGCCTCTAGAGAAGACCTCGCTTCTAACGGAGATTATGTTTACCGTAAGTTCATATCAATATTTTTTTTAGATTTTTAGTTTCTTCACTTGACATTTGTTCAGTCTAAATTAAGAGACATTTTTCAAAAATTATATTAAGTAAATATTTTGCAAATATTTAAATTAATGAGTAATAAGTTATAAATGACAAGTGCCGCGAACAAAGAACACATGAACAAAGTGTCTTCGCCTTAATTAACAAAAACTAGGTATAAGTGTTACTGGACACGTTCTTATATTTATGTTTTATGTAGTAATTTGGGTTAAATGTAATTTACTAATTAGTCAATAGGCTAGATTGTAAAATAAATAAAGTATCATACTTTATTGGTAAGAAAATTCAAATTTATGGACCTTAATTACAATCCTCTTTTAATATTCTCGACTATTAACTAACATATGCATACACTTTACACCATATAATAAATAATAATAATTCATAATAAACAAGTTTTCTACCATTTCCTATTCACAACGGTGAAAAACTTCGACCGCTCCAATCGTTTCAACGCCTTTTTTATTTTACAAACAAACCATTAATCGAATAATTCTTCTTTATTAGAAAAATAGTGATATGGTC
>DWAJ01004508.1:0-12809 GCA_018238005.1 Eurema mandarina
ATTTTCCAGGCAACTATAGCGATGGGGATATGTTATTTAAATGTCGATTGCATAGTGAAATAATGAATGTATTATTTTCTATACTATGCGTTTGTTTTTGAATTTGTGGGCTTGGATTTTTTTATAAGATGAAGTGGGAAGACGAGAAAATTAAAGTATTATAAATAATATAAATTATAAATCATATTATCCTCTCTTATTAACTCTAGATTTATTAATACGTATTTTGAAAAAAATTTAACCAATTAAGGCACGTTTTTCGTACGTGGTAATATAGCCTTAACATCGTTCAAAAAGTGTGATCACAGATGTCTGAAATCGTGTTATGTAATAAATAAAAATAATAATTTTGTTTGTATAGACTAAAGTTAAAAGAAACAATTTAAAGCTCCACAAGATCTGATCTCTGATCGACTGTAAAAAAATAAAGAGAAAGTGAAATCGATTTTAATATCTTACGGCTAATTGGTGTTCGATGTAGACTCCGAGTTAATAAATAATAACAAAAAACCTCTTTGAAATGTAAATACAATTGAGATTAGAGAAATGTTGAGTGACGTCTAAGTATAGTACGTGTCATTTATGTTTAGCGATTGACGAAAATAGCTGCGCATCGGTAGAATCGCGCTCGTTATTGTCGTATGGGTGCGAGAAAGACAACACGACTGGGACAACCAATCAACGCTCGCGCACAGGACGATCACGCGCCCCGCGCGCCGCGCCATTACCTCGATACCTTATTTTTGACTTCTGCGCAGGTTTCGTTCAGCGCTAAAGATTCGTGACGCGTACTCTACCAAGTATATGATATAAAAAGCTTATTAACAACTAGTTTTTTTTCAGACAGTTTCACACGCGTCTAACTTGATCTAGTGTTTAAGAAAAAAAAGGTTATATGTATATGAACATATCTACATCTACACTAATATTATAAAGAGGAAAGATTTTTGTGTGTAACGAATAAACTCAAAAAGTACTGGACCGATTTTAATAATAATTTTTTTCATTAGAAAGATACATTATCAATGAATAACATAGGCTATATTTAGTATGTCTAGTGTCTACCCATGCGAAGCCGGGACGGGCTGCTAGTGTTATATAAACTCTTAACTACGCCTCGCATTTTTCTTTCAAGCAGTAGTATGGGGTCAAAAGGCCCATGGCCAAATTGAAGGGAAAATTGTTTGGTTTCTTTTTCATTAATTAGACAAGTTTAAATGACATTAAAATATAACTTGATTCCTAGTAGTGAACATTTTTTTTTAATAAAAAAAATCATTACTTTATTAGGAACCTACTTCTAGCGTTATAACGTCAGAAAATAACACTATAGATAACCTCTAATAAAGAGGTCGTATCAGTAGATAATGCAGTGGCTATAAAGAACAGTACTGCGAAGCTCATTTAAAGTAAATATGGTATCGAATATTCCTTAATTGCTCGACCAATATTACGGTTGACGAACAAAGTCTATTTAGGACAAATATCGTCACACCTTTATGTTTATATTAAAATGTAAAGGTCATTTAAATACAGATATACCAAAGAGTTTATAGTCATTTAGAGAAATAAAGCCAAAGTCTAAAGTCAAATATAGGCAACTTTACTCAACTAGACTACGTATAGAAAGGGCGTATAACGTATAGAAACACTTGAATCGTTATGGTTTACAAAGAAATATTGTATCACCGGTTCGGAAAGCAGTTTCTACGCGTCATTTATGTTTAGCGCTGGACGAGAATAGCTGCGCATCGGTAGAATCGCGCTCGTAATTGACGTATTGGTGTGAGGAAGACAACACGACTGGGACAACCAATCAATGCTCGCGCACCCGACGATCACGCGCCCCGCGCGCCGCGCCGTTTACCTCGATACCTTATTTTTGACTTCTACGCAGGTTTCGTTCAGCGCTAAAGATTCGTGACGCGTACTATACCAGCAAGATACTCTGATAGATACTATTTTAAAATAAAAAGGTACATTTCAATACAGTATTTATATTCAAAGTTTAATATTTGGAAAGTCACACTTATATTTTAACTAGCCGTGGACAGCGGTTTCACCCGTATTTATTACGTATGAAAACGTAACGTACGTACGTATTACACGTACTTAAACCTTCCTTTTGAATCGCACTTATTAAAAAAAAATTTGAATGCAAATTGGTTGCATAGTTTTAAGGATTTAAGAATACGTAGACAAAAAGAGAAAAAGAGTCTTTGTTTTATACTTACTATATAATGATTACACAAAAGCATATACAGTCGAATTGAGAAACCTTCCCCTTTTTTGAAGTCGGTTAAAAAATAAAACCGAATCGGGTTCGAACGGGTAAAAGTATATTTATTCCTTTTAAGATCTTGACTTAAGTATGATATATTTCTGGCCCGACTATAGAAAATGAGATCACGATATTCTCAAGAGGTCAGGTCAACAGTATTAATAGCTAATAAGTATTACTAAAATAGAACAGTCTAGAATATTCTATAAAGTATTCTTTGAAAGGTAATACAAATTTGTGTTTTCTAAAGGCCTTATTCTAAGCAGACGCGTATTTGAATACATATTAATATTGCCGCGCCGAATCATTGTTTGTTTAATGAATAATAAGTTGTAGCTATTATCAATAATATTACATTAAATATCATTGGATATTATGAATAATTATTTCTAATATTATAAGTGCGAAATTTTGTAAATATCTACAATTTTTGTTACTCTTTTTCAACAGAACTATAAAATGGATTAAACTGAAATTTTTCATGAAGGTAGACCAGACCTTGAACTACCTTATAGTATACTAAGTAGCCCGGTATTGCTCCGGGAAAAGAAATTAACCACCTTTTTCTCTTATCAGCTTTTCCTGGGTCTCAGGATGTCTGGGAGAGATCACTGTAGTGATAAGACCGCCTTTTGTACTATTTTTTCTTTCTCTTGCTGCTTGTTATGTTATTTCTTCTTGTGTGTACAATAAAAAATTATTATTATTACACGCAAAAACTGCGAGGCGTACTAGTATAAAAATAAAACTCTTATTACGACTCTATCTCATTTGATATTATTAAAGGTGACAACTAATTGCATTTTACATAACATTGTAATTTAATATCATTAGCCTTTCCATATGTGTTGAAAATGAAAATTAAGCAACGGTACTGATTACTTACGTATGAGAAAACGCATTCTCACGAAATCATTATGCCCTAGCTTTTAGTCGATCAAAATAATTAACTATTTCATTTGTCTTACCGTAACATGTGAATTTATTGCATGAAATAGATCTACAATTTCTCATATTTTGCCCAATTATGACGTTATTAAGATTATATGTATAAACAAAACTATAGTTTAGACGTCTTCTTTGCAAACTAATATAGGTGTACACTGTACATACATATAAATCGTTGCATTTTGGTACCATATTATGTAATATACAGTATTTGTTCGTAAATCAAAATTGCATAAAATAATGATTTTTCGCTCGAACTCTCCCTATTAAATATAAACTGGTGTAGCTTTTGAGTTAAATAATAATAATTATTGATTTTCTTTGTTAAAAGCATTTTAAAATCGGTCTTTTAGATTAAGAACTTATCCTGTATAGGCTCATAATTCATAAACCATTTATATTTTCATCATACTATAGATATATAATATAGCTTAGTAAAATCGATGTTGTGAATTGAACACTATAGCGCTCGTGACTTCCTCGAGCCAGCATTTTCTTCTCAACTTGTGTTACTACTTTCCACCGTTTGTTAACAACTTTGCATAGATGGATCTTTGTGCGCAATTACTGTCACTAGCAAACGTAACGATGTTCAAGCGACATCGTAATGTATGGAAAAAAATCAACGCTCCAATCTACGTCGGTTCGGGAAATTTATCGTATAAGGAAAAATGCCGTAAGATCTATAATATACTAGCCGTTCCCCGCGGTTTTACCCGCGTAATTCCCGTTCCCGGGGCAATACCGGGATGTAAGATATCCTATCTCTCAAGTTGGATCGAACTGCACATGGTGTGCGAATTTTATTATAATCGGTTAAGTGGTTTAGGAGTCCATTGAGGACAAACATTGTGACACGAGATTTATATATATTAAGATGAAAAGGAGTTTGGATTCGGTATTTTTGGTCGAGCGTTTTGTTGGTAAGAAATCAGAAGCACTTTGAAGTAATATGTACCATTATCGCCGGTATATAGGTACCTATATATTCCCACTCGCCGCGTCCGTATTCCTCTGTCAAATCACGTAATTTGACAGTCCAATTTGTTTATACATATCGGTGATGTCCGTTCCGGCGGAATGAGAACGGGGCCTTAGAATATAATTTCGTTTTTGTTTTGCTAGACATCTGGTCGGGTCATTAACCCGTATGTGTTAGAATTAGTTCGATAAAAACTTAACGAACACATATAGTGTATAATTGCGACGAATTTTGTTCAATAACAAGGACTTTTTAAATGTGCCTGGTGTTCTTCGTAGTGTAATGACTATTCGTTCTAAAATTGATGTAATTAAATTTGCTTATCTTTGGGAAAATGGTTCAAAGTTTCGAAATTTAAATTATTTCTGTATATGACAGCTGCGTTCATAACGAATGCTTCGAATACTCGTTTTATAGGTATACACCAAGCGAGCAAATCCGCGCGGCACGGTTAGTTATACATAAATGAATATATAAAAAGGTAGGTGAATGAAATCTGTACGTGATACAGACGGTATGGTAGTGGTAGAGTGACCGTAGCGACTCAAATTACTGGGTTAACTATTGGCTTATGAGGTTTCCATATTAATATACACTTATCATAACGACAATATATTTATTTATATTAATACTAACCACGTCCCGCGGTTTTACCTGCATTTACGCATTTAATATAATAATACATTGACCTTCTTAATACACTTATATTAAATATATAAAATTAATTAAATAAAACAATCTAAGAAAAAGTTCTTCAAAGGTGGGTAGGAATTGAAATGAATTTAATTACGCATAATTCAATATTTTATTTCAGTGAATGTAAAATCCTTAAAAGGCAACCAATTATATTTTTATAATAGTTTGAAAAATACACTTTCGCAGTTCAAGATTGCATTAAATGCTATAAATTATTTCGTCGGTTACTGGTTACGAGAAAAACTTTCACCTTTTTATATTAATTCTAGATAATAAATATATAGGCTTCTGATATTGCATGTATTAGCATAAAAATAATTCTAATAAAAGTACGGTATTAAAGTCGTAGCTCAATACAGTCGGTTGTAGTTATAACATTCTTACAGCCAAATACTCATACGCAAGTTAAGTTTAAGCACGCCTTAAGACTTGATTTTGACAGAATAGTATGTCGAAATGTCAAATCGGACCGGTTTAAGTTGTTCTTAAATTTAAGTTGCGTTTCAGTTGTCCGGCATTAGAGCCAAATACTCATACGGAAATTAAATTTAAGCACGCCTTGAGTTTAGTAATTTTGACAGATATAGAGAACTGTCAAATCGTCAGACTTGAGTTGTGCTTAAAATTGAATAGCGTTTCATTATTCCAGCATTTAAGTCAACAATTATAATTATCAGTGAATTACACGCAAATTGTGACCGTGGCATCATTTTTAAACACTATCATTTGACCTTTTATCGTCTGCCTACATTTCTTTATATAAAGTTGATACGTTTATTTGTTTGAGTATGGAACTTTAATTAATGTCATAGTCAATAATACAATACGATCGTATGGTATGTAGACAAATACCATTTTTAAGTAAAAATATGTATATCAATAAGAATATAGCAATTTCGGGATATAATTTTGTGTTTATTCCGTAAATGAACTATACTTACGCACAAAATTTCAACTAAAACCATTAAGGCGTTTTTGTGAGAGCAAGTAAATATTATTATTATATTATAATTCATAAACCTATATGTTATTAGAATTATATATTTGGACTGATACTTAGCAGTTGGCATTGTAAGCTATTAGATTAAGACTATTATTTTAAAGAGAGATCTAATCGTCTTTGAATCTCTACGAAATCGAACATTTAGAAATCCATAATTAATAACCATCTTATGTTGCTTACTTTGTTGCTAGTTTCATAACGTAGTGGCTATGTCATAATAAGTGTTCACTATATCACTTATTTCTTAGACACAGCATCCAAGCTTCCTTATTAAAAGAGAAACCATCGTTTATAGTACGGCGCGATTCGCGCATAAAAACCTAGGTAATTATGTAATTATAGACATTTTACTTCGCATGTTTTATGTAAATTTGTGTACGCAATGTTGTGTCGTTATGCAAAGCTAATCGCAAAGAGGATCCATTTCACATGAACGATTGTTTCCCTACGTTGGATAGGTATTGTTTCATCTAAACATTCCGAGGAAATGACTTAATTTGTGTGAAACATTTGGATAACATCTCATAAATAAATTAAAACGCCGGCCAATGGCCGTACTGATTTAAACCTGGTATTTTTATCTTACATTGTTCTGTACAATTGTTTAATATTTAGATATTGTTGTAGTATGTTCTATAAGCAATGTTTTCTTCTTACGATAAACATGCGAGTATCAATGATCGATGTAGCAATTTTTATCAAACCCAATCTATCGATATCAATATTCGTGATTCATAGCACTGCATACAACTAGTAACGATATTAGCGATCGGTAAATTTTCATGAAAATCATCGAAGAAAATTTACAACCCACGATCGAATATTTAAAGTCATAATAGACCTTACCACGCGGAAACATAGTTTCGTTTCCATTGAACCTTGAATCGCGTGCGCGAATAATGTTGAATGGTAATTCTGAAACTGGGCACGCAATAAACGATTTTATGCGCTCGTCATACGGGACAATATCGTAATGCACAATATATACGTAGAAGTATGGAAGATGTAACGTTGCGTGCGCTTCTGTGATTTACGTTCGATCACCGATGGCACGGCGCGGGCGGCTGGCGATGTCTCTAATCAACCAAAAACTCACTTTTATTTTCAATGGATAGGGAATAAGACATCGAAAATGAACGAAGTTATTCAATACTTTATGAACTCTCGATGTAACAGAAAAAATAACTTATCAACTTTGTTTTACTGTATGTAGAAGCGTCAAAAAAATAAGGATAGAGCTATTCAATGCTATACTGTAGAGCTACGTCAATAGTAATTAACGTCATTGATATTAGTATTATTAGTAATTAAACCGCAATAAAATACCCAATAAGTTATGTGTCATCAACGATTGAAACAATATTCTCCAACCAATTTCCTAATAACCCAATTACTTTTACTTGATTCGCTGTTCTCATGTATTCCTATGAACTCTTACTTTCATAGAGCTATAAACAAACTCTTACTTGGTCTGATAAGTTGTCGCACCATTGGTGAGCGGCTGTCTTCTTTCCGCCGTTGAGACCATTGCTCAAGTGTGGCGTTAGGGGTGCTCCAGTAAACAGATCTTCCGTCAAACTACTGTCCGACGTGATCCTCGGCCGTATCGGCGGGTCCTGAGGCCCGACGAAATCGAACTGTCCATCCCACATATCGTACTCCAACTCTAAACTATCTTCAACCTCAATTGATTCACCCATCGTGCCCCTCGACCGGTTGAAGAGCCCAGATTTAAACATTTATTATTCTGTCCATCAAATTTTTCGTCTTTGGATTTATTCCAATATTGCACAAAACTTATATCTACTATGACTTGTGTGAGATTAGAATAGAACAATCTTAAATGGCACTATAGAGTCTTACACTCAATTATTTCTTATCTTTCATTCGTTGTATGACACTGTTACATTTTAAACGACTACAATACACTAGGTAATTGTTAAATCACCTCAATTGCCATACCCATAGAGGCACAATGCTTTTAATTATTGTCGTAGAGTAGAATCAAAATGATATCTGGCAAGAATACGCTCCGCCGAAGTCGATTTGAAACTTTCAACGGTTGATCTAACATCGTTTCGTGAAACGCTGGCGTCAAGCATTCCGAAAAGACGCGGATAATATAGTATTCAGCTTTGATTGAGAATATTAAACGCAAACACGGATCACTTATATGGAGAGAACGTTTAAACAATCGGTACGTTATATTCGGTCACAATCGCGGCGAGCACTGAGCGCGCGGCCGCTCCGCCCCACCCCACTCGGCATGATTATCAGACTGCCAGCGCCCAACGCTGCGGGCCCATACAAATAAACATTATTCGCTCCCTGCACTATGCACAGCCATCTGACAGACAGCTCCGAGGCAATAACCCCTTGCACATGCTCCCCTAGTTCGCTTGTATCGTAATTTAACGGGCGAGGGCCCGTCATGATTGCCTGCATTCGCTTTCGTCACAAAATATCTAATAGTCATCCATGCTCACTCGCGTCTCATCACGTTATATAATTCGGCGTGATACAGATAGCAGGAGATAATAATAATTTTTGATTAACGGTAGCAAATTGAAACGAAAGTGATCTTATTGAACAAAACGTTGCCGTCGTACATGCTTCAATAACAGGAGTAATTACACAGTGGATACGATCTCAAAGATCAAAGAACTAATTATTATTTGCGAGAGAAAAATAAGCTTTATTGGGTTACAGAGAAACTTTAATGCCTCGTCTCATGATGTTTAAAAGAAAATGTTATTAATAAAATTGTGATTATTTTACGGAGCTTCAAAATTACAGGCATTGTTCGGAAGAGCGTGCGAAATGGGAACCAGAATTTAATACGAGAAAACGATAACACGAGTATAGTTTATTTTACGGATAATGAGTACTCAATACAATCGCTATTATTGATTTGTCATGTTATTTGTGTATAAAACAATCGCCGTTTTCATATTGTTGAAATGAGATGAAATATTTTACCGTTTACCACGCCATTCTTTGCTTATACTTCGGTATAAAATATTTTAAACAAACGTTTTACAAATGGTAATTAAAAGTATCTATTTTAGGCATGTGGTTCGTCTAAATACGTTGCTTTTTATCTTTAGTCACCACTTGAAAAACACCATCTCCTAAAATAAATATCACGAGCCTAACGCTAGGGTAAAAAAAATATAAGAAGGTAAATTAAATGTAAAGCAATGATATTCTATAATAGATAATATGTTATACCCATACAAATCAACCGAAAAAAAATTTTCCGCACAGCAGCGGCAGCACACATACATACAAGTCAAAACGATAGAAAAGAGATAAATGATACAACCAACACGAAAAAAGAGACATTTAGTTCTGTTAGTTGCGCGTGAATGCACCGGCAACCAATCCACCTAAAGACGTCCTAATTAGGATATTTTTCAAAATTTTGCGCTTATAACGTATCTATTTAATATAATATCAGTAGAAATGCATACAAAAACTATGCACTATTATTTAAGAGTGTGAGAGATTTGAGAAGCTAATGGTTATGTCAGAATAGCAACAACAATTGAAAGAACAAATAGCTAGCCAGCTATAAGACATGATATTAATTCTCCAAGACCTAACTGCCGAGATTAAATAAGAAATGATAATGTCCATAATATATTTACTAACGGGCGTTTAATTGAGGTTAGACTACTTTTTGTAGAATATAAATAAAAAACTCATTGTGACAATTTCGATAATGTTGTAATTTCTAAAAATACAGCTATAAAGCTACAATAAGTTGTATTTATTTTTAATTAAATATGGAATTCTTATTCGTTATTTGCGTGCTTCTTTGAAATATTTTAATTTAGGCATCCAATTATTGCGTCTAGAGCAATTTCGTAAACCAGGGGTTAGTTTTTGGGGTCTCTTAATAGGCAATTAGTTAAGTGGTAGGGTGACGTCACTATGGTTTTTTTTTATCCCATAATTTACAATCTCTGCTTACCAATCGAAAAACAGAAGTAATACTCTTTGTGTGTCTGTAACACTTTCACGCCTAAACTAATGAACCGCTTTCGTTGACATTTGGTTCTAAGATAGTCTAACTATGGAGCTTAGGGGACTGCTGTGTTATTAAACGATTGCAAGTTCGATATATATAATACTTAGTTATATAATACAAAACAAGAAACAATTCAAAGAAAGAATTTTGTTGTAAATTTTAAAAGCCTAAATAGAAAATAAGCACTAACTATAGTGTTTCAAAATATGCAATGTCCTAACAACTGGTGCTATGCAGCTTTGACAGCTACTAACCAGTCCTCGGAATTTGACAAAGATTAGTAGGTACTTGAAGGCTGTAAAAGGGATTGTATTTTGAGGTTATAAAAGCACTATAATGTTTTTTATTAGTTCTGGAATAACGTAGGAGTTAATGTTAAGTCTTTGTTAAATAAAAGATTTAGATGTTTATGTTTTAATATTAATGATTAAGTATAAAGTTAG
The DNA here is from genome assembly GCA_018238005.1 of Eurema mandarina. Classification (NCBI taxonomy): domain Eukaryota; kingdom Metazoa; phylum Arthropoda; class Insecta; order Lepidoptera; family Pieridae; genus Eurema; species Eurema mandarina. The sequence continues at coordinate 10,387 of DWAJ01004508.1, forward strand.
GATGGTTTTCAAAAGAATTAAGCTGTAAAGAGTTAAATGTTAACGCCACTCACAGAATAAAGCTCTAAATAGTTTTAAAAGTTTTCTTTAGAATGTGTTATTATATCAACAATATTTTTGGTATAAAATTTTGAACTATTTTATTATATTTCATGATTTCCTCGGTTTTAAAATTTGTACTGAACTGAATTAGAAAATTATTTAACTAATAAATATGTCGTCATATAATTCGCGTGTGTCAAAACGAAAATTCTATAAAAAGCTACTGATTACATAGTCATGATCTAAATAGAGGAGTGATGTAGGTCTTCACGTGATAGTTAGTGCATAGAAAAAACGGATCAATATCTATTTTCACGCGTTCTACTTAAAAAACGTTGCCCTCCCGCTGTGTTTTTTTTTAATATTTCGCAAATTTACCAAAATAGTATAGGGCATTTATTCGTAGAATTCGATTAAAACATTCAAATACCGTTCGTAATTGTTGTATATAATGTTTCGTTAACAAATTTTCAGGCTTAATAATGGCAAAGTAAGATGTGTCTAGAGTTCTTCCTGTCATTAAGTAATTAATTGGAGTCGACAAAATTTTTTTCTTCTTTAATTCTGTTCTATCAGTCGTCATCTCAAGACACATTTTTCCACATTCCTAAGTAAGAGAAGAAGCGAATATGTACTTTGTTGCTTTCGTTGTTATATTAAAATATCCAAAATATACGTAATAACGTACCATTCTCATTCTAATTATAAATAAGCAATATATCATTAGTAACTGAAGTATTTCATCTATAAATAATCTTGCAGGGTTTCCGGATACTGATCGAGCGCGAATGGCTCGACTTCGGGCACAAGTTCGCGGAGCGCTGCGGGCACCAGGTGGGCGGCGAGGACCCCAACGAGCGCTCGCCGATATTCCTGCAGTGGCTGCACCTGGTCTACCAGCTCATGGTGCAGTTCCCCTGCGCCTTCGAGTTCAATGAGGCGTATCTGGTAAGTGTGGATGAGCTTACAGTGAAGTGACGTCATTGGACATGTCGTTGTCTTTGTTTGTAGTACGAACTGTATTGAGTAGTTTGTTGAATTTTGTGTATTGCTTTATTCCGAGGCTCATGGATGTCATACAGGATTTTTCTATTGCATTATTAAATCAAAGAAAACTATCCTAACGGTTGATAATATATGTGTTAGTTAACTGATTGGTTGAAACGAAGCAGGCGAAAGATTATAATCTTATATTATATATCGCGCGACAAAATAGAATAAGATATATCTTATTCTATTTTATCCTAGGCTCGCCTAAAACAAAGATGCCTAACATGATCTGCTTTAACAAAGATTGTCAATATGATTTCACAAGTATATATTACAATAATAAGTCTAAATTCGATATGTAAGTCTCTTACTATGAGAAGTCAGTCTCGTATGACTACAATGTGATGTCTATCCGTCTCTCTCCCGCAGATAAAGCTAGCGACGCACGTGTACTCGTGCATGTTCGGCACGTTCCTGTGCAACAGCCGCAGCGAGCGCGCCGACGTGGCGGGCAGCGCGCCGCACGTGTGGCACCTGCTGGCCGCGCCCGCCTACCGCAACCACCTCTACACGCCGCACCAGCACGAGGTACGCTACACTACACTATACACTACACTATACTACACTACACTACAGTACACTACAATACACTACATTACACTACACTACGTTACGCTACACTGCACTACACTACGCTACACTATACTACAATACAATACACTACACTACACTACACTACACTACACTACACTACACTACACTACACTACACTACACTACACTGTAAAGTATACATTGTTCAAATATAATCTATACTGGAATACTACAGGCATATGTCAAAACCCTGGAACGATTTTGATTTGAATTTGTATGAAATGAAAGGGAAAAAGGGTTCAACCCCTGAAAATAAGGGCTGAAAGTTAATAAGGACGTATAGATAAAAAAACATATAACATATTTATTTATAGCCGGTACTAGCTTGTCGACATCGGTATCACAAATTATATCGTTATTTGTTTAATCAGACTGTCTTAAATTAAAATCTCTGTATAATAATAGAATAGATTAATAAGAATGTTATCCGGCGTTAGGTCCTGTGGCCGGAGTGCAGCGTGCGCGCGATGCAAGTGTGGTGGGGCGGGCTGGGCGGGTCGGCGGACGGCGAGAGCGAGCCGCGCCCGCCCGCGCCGTACGCGCCGACCGCGCCGCACGCGCTCTTCCCCGCCGAAGCCGCGCCACCACCGCTTACTGGTACACTGGTGGTGACACGTTACATGCTACGTGCTACGTGCTTCACGTTACATGCTATATGCTACACGCTACACGTGACACGTTACACGTTACATGCTACGTGCTACGTGCTACACGCTACACGTACACGTTACACGTTAC
>DWAJ01004509.1:0-12809 GCA_018238005.1 Eurema mandarina
GGGGAGAAGGAAGAGGGGGTCAAATTTTATATGAAACTCCACGCGAACGGAGTCGCGGGCAACAGCTTGTTTTATTGTATGACTAGACTCAAAATATATTTACTCAGAATAAATTGTATTCTCAGTAACTATATCAGATTTATTGCAATGATCGTTGCTTTATTAGTTTAGCCGTCTTAGAATTAGAAACCCTAAAAATATATAAAAAAAAAGAAAATTAGATCGAGATGAAAGAGTCTTCCACCGAAGGCAGAAACATTGTAATAAATAACAAGATTTTAAGTAAATACACGTTCATAAAGAAATCTCCACAGAGGTAGCAACGGTCGAATAAAAACCAAAAAATTCCCGTCACGAAACAAATGAACCGAATCATATGGTAGTTTTCAAATATTTGGCAAGTCACACATTGTTCATTGCACTACGGAGAAAGGAAAACGAACATGAAAATCATATTCTACACAAATATATAAAATTAAAATAGATAAAAGAAATAGAGAAGTGCCCCTTGCAAATCCACGCCGTGTACAAATTATAATTTTATTTTTAAGATTAACGTTTTTAAAAGACCGTAACAATTTGACAGATTTCAATATCCCTTGAATGCTTATTGATCATATTCACAATGTACTAAGCCACGGGCTCGAGAAACGACTGCAAATATTCTAATCAAGGTAAGAATTTTTTTGCTTTTCCTTACATTCAAATCTTAATTTGACCCTTTTACGTAAGCGTCGCGATTCAGTGTTCCTCTTTAAGCAAAGTAGTTTAGATTCGCTTATTACAAGTGCCGTAGAAAATATCACGAAATTATGTAATCATAATCTTTTATAATTCTAAATTTTAGACCTACTAGATTTATCATTTTTATCACATATGGTGTCAAAATTTGATTAGCCCAATCCTAACGGAGAAAATGTAAACGGTATTTTTTGAATACCTTTTTAGCAGTTTTTTTTTATATAAAAAAATGGTAATTGTTTAGAATCGCGGGCCAAATGCAAGAATATGGTGGTGACAAAACGAATGAGCACCGCGAAGCTTCAGACCCCAGGGAGAGGACTCAGGAGGGCTTTCATGGGAAACAGCCCTACTCCGTTGTCCAGAAAAGCTATGGTCAGCTCTTCTTTATTTTTTCTTACTAAGTATACATATTAAGTAGTTTAGTGAGTCTGTATGTAGGATGATATTTATCGATAAAGCTTATTTCATTGTGAGAATTGTATATAGCTTTAGCTAAAGTTACTTTCGCAAGTTAGTTTTTAACCGAATTCAAAAAGGAGGTTTATCAATTCGACTCTGTTTGTATGTTTTTAATACTTTGTATATTTTAGAAGAAGGTAAAGTTTCTCCTTCTGCTTTTGCTGGTAATTATCAAATCTGTATTCATTGCAATATTTATCGAAATCGGTTTAGTAATTTAGGCGTTTTGGTAGATCGTACCAACATAAATATATGACTATCAAAATCCGTTCCTTTGCGCATTACCGTAGTCGTGGTAAAATTAGGAGATATATTAAGCAACAATACTTAGTTATTACGTTACGTACGTTTTGGCCTTTTTTTATTTTCTTTCATTTGTTATTTGTAGGTTTGAAGGATGCTGAGCAAAACAAAACATATGGCCGAGTAACTTCTGGTATTTACGAGTCATCAAATCAACAATATCAAACCACACGGTAAAGTACCAAGAAAGCGGATCTATATTGTAGATTTGTAGCGAGAATATGTATGAAAATTTTCTATTAATTGCAGGTACAGTAACTCTTCTGTACCGACTTTTAGCTCTCCGCCTAACTCGCCGTTAGTCGGAGTAGTCTTTAGTCCTTCATCTCCAAACTACAGCCGATCCACTATGACTGAGCACCTCAACGCGGACAGACGATCCCAAAGTTCATGGTCTATCTCCAACCAAGAACCGATCGGAACCGGCGCTAAGAAGAAAATTGTTAAGAGCCATGAAAAACGCAACGCGTACAGCGCCGATCCTAGATACCATGAACGGTTTAAAGACTCCAGCACTGAGACTGAACCGAGTAGGAAAGATCGCAACCTCAGAGCTGACTCAACAACCAGTTTAGATTTCTTCGCTGAAGGTGAGAAAATGGTATCCGAACTCTGCAACATTGTCGATGCATCCACTAAAAATGATCTTAACACAAAGATGACACAAAAGAACCAATCCGATGAAGACAAAAATAAATCTGCTGGTTCTTCGGAAATCTTATTGACAGCTTTGGATAAAATTATCATTCATGATCAAATTCCGAACCAAATTGTTCAATTGGCAATCGAGGCGTGTACTGACGCTGAAAATATAGCTATAGCACATCATAATCGGCCTTGTTTTAAAAATATACACTCTATTTGTGCAAAAACTCGGTCGAACGTGCAAAAACCAGACAGTGCAGTGGCGAATTTACACTCGCAGGGCATTCCTTGGGTCATAAAGAACTTTATATTTTCGTTTGTTAGAATTTTAGATGGATGGAAAGGTGTCAAAGAATTGCTCAGCGAAAAACACGATACGTTTTCTAGAATCGAAAACAAATATTACAGCCCAAATATTAGAGAATGTTTCATTCAATGGCAGGCTATAACGAAAGAGATGTTGACACATATTTATAAAACGTTCAAATGTCTCGATCATGGGTTTACTATGGAACAGAAAAGTTTTACTCATAACTATTACGCTACTAATTCAGCAGCGCCTCGCCACCAGAATCAAAGCAAGTTTCAGCCTATAAAAACCCATATTACTACCCGGCCTATTAACACCTCTCCTCAACCATATAACGCAGTTCAACCTCCCTGGATGCAAAATCAAAGCCAAGCTCCAGTTCAGACCTTTAACGAAAGTCCATGGCCGACTAGACCTAACGTCAGCTACAAAAAATTTCCCGTTGTGCCATCGGCCAACGCTCAAAATTTTTACCCCTTAAACGATCAAAATGAAATAGAATATCAGAAGGCGCAGTATAAATGTGACCCTTATAACGTGAGGGAGGCTAAGCCTCGACAGTCGTGGACCATAACGAACGTCCCTGACTTCCGATCACTAGAAAACATGTGTCACACAGATCAAAGAGAATTGTACAATCAACTGAGACACAAGATGGATGCTGAACTCGGAAAGGCTCCCGGACAACCAGTTTATGGTAACATACCTTGTGAACTGATGCAACGCAGAGATATGGAATTAAAAGCAAAAATGATTCCATTGAGTCACGTTGAGAAAACACTTATACCGAGTATGGCTACAGCAGCTGAAATAAAGAGTTACGTACAAAAAAACAATAGCTGCGGCGATACTAAGGATGACACGGATTTTTTTGCAGCGTGGGGTCAGATGGTACAAAAAGAATCTAACGACTTTTTAACTCATCACACTCACAACATTCAAATACCAACAAATGTTGTGACGCTCTCTAGTAATATTTCTGGCCCCGTGCAATTTATTGATACTGAAAACGATGAGTTCCATGAGATGTCCAAAGTTTATATGAAGCCTGGGAGTTACAAGGTGCCCATAAAACCGGCTGATCCTCTGTCGCCGTTCGTACAAAGCACTCCTCAGGATATAACCTACGACAATGTTATAGATGATGTCAATTCGCTGAAAATGAAAAGTCCATTTTCTCCTGTCACGTTAGCGCCTCAGCCCAAGTATAATTTAGAATCGTGGCCTTGCTTGATGCCGCGGCGCGCTGAGGACATTTTGGATGAAGAACAAAAAATTCGTAACATGATGCCTGCCCTTGAGATGAGAGGTGTTGATTGTCTAGATATTTTGAGTTCAATGACGTCAGACCGAGCTTGGGAAGCTGCGAAGCAGTCGGCTCCGAAATTGATGGATTTTCTTCACGATGGAGGCAATAAGTCCGACACAGCGCGTCTATACGATGCATTAGGATTGTGTACGATTGACGAGTTTTCCGCTGACACAAAACAGATACAATCTCATTTAGAAAGAAGTGATGTATGGCCGACTAGTTCATCCATACATCAATACAATAAACCACAGACCGGTATGTGGGAACAAAATTCTATAAAACACGAATACAATCAAAATCAAGCCATATTTAATGAGGATGTACTTAAATTTTCTGATGTTGACCAAAAGTCTGCTGAACTTGAAGAAAACGTAGAAATCAATGAGAGTAAAGTTGGCGAGGACTCCAAGGAAGTCAGATGTCCTAATTTTGATCAGTCTGGTAATTACATAAGAGACGAGAATCATAAGAAAGTCAATACAAAGTCTAAAGTAGCCATATCGGGCATGTGGTACCATCCTAAAAAGAAGAAGCCCCTACCTCCTACCACAGTTAAAAAGTTTGAAGTAATATTAACCAAAATGTCCACTTTGAACGAGGCTGCGTTTATTCAACATGACATGGATATCAAGACGGTATTATTTATTATTATTTAATTTTTAAATAGTGTTTAGACGTAAAGAGGTTTGGTTACATAAAATTTGTATTTCAGGCTCCAAGGTTTTATGAAGTGGTAAAATATCCAATGTGTTTACACGATATTATGACGAAGCTTAAAAATTCATCCTATACAGAAGTAGATCAAGTTATACAAGATTTTAGACGGATTTTCAATAATGTTAAGCTATACTTAAAGGTTCGTTTGAAATAAATTTATTTTGAGTGTTATTGAGTTGATATGTCATTGAAATATATTTTCAGAGCTATCCCGATTCCGTTATGAAGAAAAACGTGAATAAAGTTGCAGTGGAATTTGAAAAAATGTTAAACGAGGAATTTCCTATTAAAATGGACACGAAAAAATGTTTGGGAACCGAATCTAATGAGAAAAAATTTGATAAAGAAAATGATCTGAAAAATAATATTGACGATAAAACTAAAAAAATTGAAAATTCACAAAATGATGCTGATAAAAAGTAAGGATGGATCGCAGTTTTATTTCTACTGTTTATTTTTTTCATAAAATTCCAAGCGTGTGCGGGCAGTCCGGTATTTTGGAGTATTTTAAGTTTTATTTCTTTATATTTATTACATTATTATTACACAGCTAAGCTTGATGATTTATAAAAATAATAAAATTATTATATACAATATGTAAATCCAATAATATTGTCTAAGAAATATCTAGTCAAAATAATTATTTTTATACAAATGTCAGTGCAGTTATCAGAACTAGTAATACTTAGGATATACCGTAACTTGTAAGTGCTTGCCAATGTTTTTTGAAAGGACTTTATAAATTGCCCTGACGGGAATAACTTAGCTTTCAATTCTCTTATTGTTCTTCTCTTTTCTTCATCCTTAGTTTATAATTTCGTTTTATAATTATTATACTCGCCATTGTTGTATTTCATTTATTATTTCGCAACACGTTAATCTAGTTTGAAAAGGAAAGTTAAATTTATGTTTCCTTACGGCATTCGAGTTGTTTGCTTTAATGGTTCATTCATAAAACATAATATTTCTGCAAGCAACCTCATATTTTTATATGTTTATCTGTGATGTATATTTAGGTAAAAGTTGAGAATTTAAATCACAACGTACGCTTATTAAGTTGTATGTTTAACGTTAATGTAATGTAAATAAAAGAAAACAAAAAAAATAGAAATGATTTGAATTTTTTGTGGCGTGTGATTTTGTTTAGAATGTGGGATATTGATGTGAATTAGTTAGCGATTGGTTTCCATTGCGCGTGATGTTTGTAAACGTTTTTTGTGTACGAAGTATGTCGTCAATGTATACGCACGTGTGGATTCGCTCAAGTTGGTTCGCGGCGAGTTCGTCCATTCTATACAAGATTGTCACTGACAACTATTGAAAAATAAAAAGATGACTTTTAATTTTATTATCTACATTCTTGATTCAAAAGTTTCCTAGCCTTTGTCTAACGGAATTTAGTCGTCTTGCAATTTTTTTTACGTTCCATTGTTCATTGGTATTAATTATTTTTTAATACTTTTTGATTGAATTTTACCTGCCATAGAAGTTAAGCGAATTCTCATCGACGTCTATATTGGTTTTGTTTCGCATTAATTTGATTTTAACTTTAGATTGTTCAAAATTTTAAAATTATGCTTGATGGCGTCCTCTTGAGTTAATTTTAAGTATTCATTAAGTCATGATTTTATTATTTAACTTATTTATCTAAAATTATGGCAAGGAACTCGTACGATAATAAAAGAGTGTTTTGTATCTGTTGTTTTATTGTGGTAAATTCCATATTATTAAAAATGGCAACACAAATTTCCCGCGTCATTTCTCACGTTCGTTTTTAAGTTCTTATCTTTGGCAATTAATCGAAGTTTACTCCTTATAAATATTGTGCAAATGTATTTATACCAAAAAAAAATAATATCACTATAACCTCCATATATATTATCTATTATCGACAGTAAATTTAAATATAGACGTTGTAAAATAATAAAAGATAAATTAAAATACACCTATCACTTTTTAATCAAAACTAACTGTAAATATTAAAAAACCAAAATCAAAATGTATGAAACAACGTAATGTTTGTCGCATTAATTTTTGTAATAACGTAACATTAACTTACAACGATATGACATATTATGTTGTTAAATCGATTTTAATTCTTTCAATTTCACACAAATTTGAGATCCACTAGAAATCGTTTTCTTTACTCGATTTGCTTTTACCATTACTTAAGTTAATTTCACATAATTTACGAGCAAATTTATTTAATTCAGAATATTAATTATTTAGAAAAAGCATAAAACCACAGGGTGGAGCAATTTACGATATTGCCCATACATAATGGAAGCTTACGGGCGACGCTGGAAGCCGGAACGTACGGTTTATTATCATTAATGTTACTATAGATAATAAATATCGAAAAGATACTACGTGTATAGGAATTTATTAAACCTATACATTGCTTGGTTTATTTTTTTTTAATGGAGTAACTATAGTCACGCTAGAAAAAATATTTTTAGTCTGTCTCATTTTTTATTTAGAGTTTTTTTTCTGGTATGGTATAATAATTGTGTTTAATAGTTCGTGCATTACAAATAGGAAAAAAAAAAATTATAAACACGTGGTATACTCAGTAAAACAAAAATATAAATAACGAATTCATTCTTTACTTTCTTATTAATTTCTCTCTTATTATTTATCCACGCACTAAGAACTTCTAGTATTACAGGTTTAAATAAACATTGCATTATCCGCTTTTAGACATGGCAAATTTCGAACGCCTATTAAAATTTCACTCCATCATGAATCGCGTACTATCGCCAACCTCGACAGATCAATTTTAGGTGAAAGTCTCAGCCAAGAGAAATGGAAAGGGCATTGCATTTGATAAAGTTAATTTTAAACTGACCGCGAACGGCTCACCGTCCAGTGACTTGTGGTTTTTAATCTGTCGAATAAACAACGAATTGCGTTCTATTTAATCTGTGCGTATTATACCGTTTGATTACATTTTTAATCTGTGTGCCCGAAATATTTGCGCGCGTTATTGAATCAAAGCAAATTAATTCGAATTCTGTTTTTAAAATGATTTGAAGCGTAATTTAGTATTTTTAAAGTGTAATATGTGTGGATATTTTTAAATGTACAATTTTTTTGTGTTTAATTGACGAGACCAAATATGTTATGATGTGATAAACAAAATTAAATATTGTAAGTATTATTTACTTTTATATTTTTAAAAGTTATAACAGAAACACAAATCTAAGCAAAATATTAATAATAGTAAGGAATTCTGTTTTACGTTATTTTCAATTCATATTTTATTAAATAATAAGATAATGTAGCTTTCTAAAGAAAATAATTATTGATAATATTTATTTCTTAACAATTATGTAAATCGGTCCAGTACTTTTTGAGTTTATTCGTTACATACAAAAATACAAATGTTTCCTCTTTATAATATTAGTGTAGATAATAATTGTCTTTGTACTTTTGGTTTGTGCGATACTGAAAGATAAATTAAACAAACAAATAGGGACACAAGATGAGGACTGTTATTGAACAAGTGTCTTCATTGTATTATTAGCAGCGTAGCGATAAGATTAAATTAAATTTAATATAATGTATAAATTTTAATGTGTTAAAAAAAAGTATTTTTTTCGTCGTAAACTATTTTTTTGTATTCAGGATAATTAGGCTGTTAAATTAAATAAAACAAGAGGCTTATTAAAATAATATTTTTGTTAATAAACACTCGTGCTTTACAAGTGAAGGTATGTTTAATTAGTAATTTTCTATTAACTTCATTCATTACTCATTAATGGTACATATTTTTACGATATGTATATAACATATCTTTTTGGTGGGCCACGTAGCAGGAGAATGCTTGATGGTAAGCGATTATGCCTGCCGTTGAACTGACTCACGACTCATGACGGTGTTGCTGGCTAAAAAAAAACAAAAGCATATGGTCGAATTGAGAAAATTCCTTCTTTGCCTTTGAGTCTGTTAAAAAAGGGAAAGGAAAAAGGATAAAGGAAGCAAACGATAGCGCAAAGGGAAGAACGACAAAATATGCGTTGAAAGAGTAGTTGCATTTCAGGCAAGCCGACAACATCGTAGGAGAGGCCTTTGTCAATCAATGAATAGAAATAGACTAAATATGAGATATAATTAGGAGTTAACCAAATGTTAAATGTTTGCTGTAAATCTATTTGCACGCATCTAAACTAGGAACAGCTCAATAAATCCGGCAAAATAGTCGTTACCTGCAAATCAATATACTAATGGTTGCGAGGAAGAAATAGCTAGTAGTAGGTAATGTGTTTATAACCCATTAGAGACATCCACATTAAATTTTTAATGGTAACGTTATTTAAATGTAATGACAGAGAAACAGTAAATGAAAGCGGAATTCTGAAAAGTCTTCGTGACTCCTTCCCGATGCGAAGATAAAATATTGTGGGTTTTTTATTATTGTAAGAAGAAGAAGCGGTAAGACGAGCTGGACGCCTGATGGTAAGAGAAACGCCAGCCCGTAACCAATGTAGTGCTACCGCCTACCCAGAACTTTGCTCCGGGCAGGGGTGCACTACATGGACGCTCCCCACTTTGAGTCACAAGATGTTAAGACAAGCGTTTGAATGACTTGGGTTTTGGCCACATGTTCATTTTCCCCCAAAAGCCTGAGCATACTAAGTAGCTTATACCCATTATAAAAGTTCTTATTAATTTTGGATAAACTGACTATGCAAAATAATACTAAGATTAATACTCAAATAAATGTTATCGTAAACTTTCTTTTTGTTGTGAATAATGTTTTACCGTTAGGAAAATTTGGCTTGCTGTAAATAAACCGTTTTGCGATTTTTCCGTACAATGAACTTTGCAATGACTTCATTAAAAGATTATGATAGCATCATTATCTACATGGTAGTATAAATCGAGGCTGCTTACTTTCGTCTGTCATTATGTATGATTCAATCTTGAAAACTATGCAACCGATTTTCAGGCGTTTTGTTGAACAGATGGAGTGATTTAAGATTAACTATTTTGGAAAGGAAATTTGCGCGGTACTGTGTTTTCTGAAAGAGTGCTTTGATAAGGCTTCTTAGTTCCTCCGTAGAGAAGTGTGCAAGGGGACCCGTACCGTTGTTCCAGTGGTTTTCTAAGTCCGATAGAGAGGCACCCAATACGAATTTTAGCTCTTTGAACTTCTCCCATGGTTGAACATATCCCTGAGTTACGTACGTATAAATAAAGTATAAATGTTTAATGAAGCCAAGGCTGATCGCTTTTCAAGGATAAAGAAAGTGTGTAATAAGTTATTGATATGTTAAAATTATTTAACTTAAACAACTAAATACAATTTCAAGTCAATTAATTGTAATCCAACCGACAATATTTTCAGTTCGTGCAGGAAACGATATTTATTATAATAAATGTTTATTAAAGCATAATTATGTATACAAATGTTTCTTCATTGTATTGTTGATTGGCAGTGATTGAATCTAATTCGTGGTCGTTTTTGATTCGATGTTCAGAACAGGTGAGGTTAATTTTCCCAAAGTTACAAAAGCCATTCAAATTTTAAAGGGTTTAATTATTTAGTCAATTATAAGTTAAGTGTCCATCCTTTAGTTGTCAATAAATAGAATAAGATCCCAGACTTGCCAGACCTACGTCATTTTAGCAAAGCTAAGATTTTGAGGATATCTAGTCTACTATATAGTTACAAAGATGTTATAAAGCTTTAAAAAATGAAGTGAACTACATAATTTTTAGCAAGCCAAAATTTTACTTAGGTAAATTACTCGTGATACTAGTAGATAAATCAGGAGTTAGAGAGTTGTTTATAGTTCCAAATAAAGTGTATTTCTAGATGTGGGAGTGGTTCCTGTACGCGGCTCTGGCGGCGTCAGTGTCAGGCCACGGGAGGGTGCTGCAGCCGCCAGGCCGGGCCTCCATGTGGAGGATGGGGTTTAACACGAGGCACAACTATGATGACGATGGACTGAACTGCGGAGGGTTTTACCGCCAGTACGGCGCTAATAAGGGAAGGTAAGGGTTTCTATGATAGCCTGTATATGTATATCTATTGATTTCTTATCGCACTATTCCTGATCTGACCCGTCTTAATGGAAAAAATTTAGAGATAGGGTCCATGAAAATGATATAATCTCGTTAATTGAATAAAGACTTAAGCCTAAAAAAAGTATTATCGCTCCATGTTTATATGGTTTTAACGTAGCGTCGCTGATTAACGTAGTAATCAAAAATATTTCTCAAAATTTAGCAACAATTTATTAGTTAATTATTATATTGATATACAGTTACCATACTGTTAATATATTTACTAGGTGCGGTATATGCGGTGATGCTTACGACCTGACACCACCAAGACCGCATGAACTAGGAGGAGTTTACGGCAAAGGCACAATCGTTGCCAACTACGATTCAGGACAAACCATAGATGCTACCATAGAAATAACAGCCTACCACAAAGGCTACTGGTACTTCAAGATCTGTCCCGATCCTGATTTAGAAACCAAACAGAAATGCTTTGATGAACACCCTTTGGAGTTAGAAAACGGAGAGCAGTACTTTTATCCTCCAAAAGGCGGAAAATTCAACCTAAAATATAGGTTGCCTAAAGGCCTATCTTGTAAGCATTGCGTACTTCAATGGAGATACGTAGCAGGGAATAACTGGGGGTTTTGCAACAACGGAACTGAGGGTTTAGGTTGCGGAAACCAAGAAACCTTCGGAGCCTGTTCTGATATAACCATATCTCCGAAGTATGCGGAAGTTGGTAATAAGCCCGTCGAAGGAATCGCGGAAGGTGAGATTGACAACGTAATCGACTAACATGACTAACATTACTAACCAATAAACCACTTTCATTAGAAACGTGTCTTAAATTTTAACCTTAGAAAGCTTGTTCTCGTATGTGTTGATTTTTCGCAGTAACGAACGAGCGAAAGTAAAAGTGGACTGCTTTAAATGCTCATTAGTTTTTTTACTTTTTTACTCAAAACTCACATGTATTTTTTAAGTATATTTTTGGTTTTGCACGTTTTAATATAAAGAGTAATAATTTAGTGTAAATGCATATTATGTATAAGTAATTTGTATACTAGATGTTATACAATTTGCATAGAAAAAAAGCTATCAAAAATATGACTGAGAATAATTTTATTATTATAATATATTATGTTACTATTGTAGTAATTGCATAATTTATTTTATTTCATACTTGGTCTTAATAAAAATAGTTATGGTGTATTTTAATCTAATCCCCTAATTCCCTTACCTCTTAGAACTACGCCACAAATAACAAGTGTGGCTACAATAACCAAATTGAATGCTTTAACTAAATTACTAACTGACTAAAAACACTTTGTATATATTATTTTCTTTAGGTTTTGCTAAAGACATTTTGTTGAAGTTTCAAAATTGTATTGATTGAAAATTTTTGTTCACTTTACAACAAATTTTATCAACAAGGAGATCTGCTAAGGATTCCGAAACCGTCACACGTTTCACCGTTTTGGTCCAATGTATAGTGCGCATCATTTATGTTTAGCGCTGGACGAGAATAGCTGCGCATCGGTAGAATCGCGCTCATAATTGAAGTATTGGTGCGAGAAAGACAACACGACTAGGACAACCAATCAACGCTCGCGCACCCGACGATCACGCGCCCCGCGCGCCGCGCCGTTACCTCGATACCTTATTTTGACTTCTGCGCAGGTTTCGTTCAGCGCTAAAGATTCGTGACGCGTACTATAATATATGCGTACAAAGCCGGGGTCCCATGGTAATTAATAAAAACTAAATAATTAACTTTAAAAAAATCAAAACCGACTTCGTGATAATACGTATTCAACAAAAAAATAATCGTTCAAATTTCTTTATAATCGGCGGAGATATTGCGTATAAATAAAGTTCATCCCCAATTTTCCACCCTTGGGGGTTGTTTTATTATTATAAAATTTAAATGGGACCACCCTTGAGGTATTACCTATACGCCGAAAAAAGATTTGTTCAAATCGGTTCATAATTGGCGGCGTTATCGCGTAACAAACAGAAAAAAACATACGGGTCGAATTGAGAACCTCTTTTTTGAAGTCGGTTGAAAATTACTGTGAAGTTCTGGGCTTGCATCCAAAGTCCGTCCTTCCACACACCTACGTCTTGGATCTTTTTAAGGTGAATAGGTAATCAATACATATAATAGAAACTTAACGTTATCGCTGTCTGTACATGGAAGATATATGAGAAAAAATATTATAGGAGACCTTTATTAACGCAATAGAACCCAAAACAATGATTTTTGGAATTTTTGTCTGTTTGTCTGTTTGTTTGTGCACGCTAATC
>DWAJ01004510.1:0-12808 GCA_018238005.1 Eurema mandarina
AAAAGAAAAGTATGTATATGTAATTTATTCCGTTATCTAGTTGCCATAACACAAGCTTCGGCTTAGCTTGGAACTAGATGGCGCTGTGTATAAATGTCCTGAAAATATTTATTTATTTATTTTATTTCTATTGAATCTAGAGTTAAAGGATATCTTCTTAGGTTCATGAACGGAGACTATGAATAAGTGAAAACTATAGCAAAAAGTTTCGTTAAAACTTTTGGTCTTAATTTTTCCAAGTAACCCCGTGATAACTTCGCTCCAAATCCGTTTACAATATAAATGTATGGAGGATGTAAAGTCTATTAAGTCAAGTTACCGAAGGTTTCAGTATCGGAAATAGTGTTGCGAGAAATTGTAATTGTATGTAAGGTGATCCAGTTTTCATTTCCTCCGCATATCGCCTTGGTAACTGACGATAAAATATTACTTCATTTATAGATTACACTTATATGTTTAGTATATCTACGCTAATAGCGTAAGACCCCAGACCCCTAGACCTACGTCAGTTGAGCAAAGATTTTGAGGATTTCTAGTCTACTATTTAGTTAAGACAGTATGCGTCCTCACTGGTCCGAAAGCGGGGCCATTTTATGCTAGGTTTACACGCGTGCCACGCAGCCCGGGAAGCAGCCTGGCAAGCAGGCGAGTAGCCTTGAGGGGGGGGGGGCACGCCAAACAAGCTGTACACACGCGCGCATTTATCTTTTGATGTGTTGATTCAAACAGTCGAACAGCCCGTTCACACGCTTGTGCTTGTATTTGTGCCTGTTGAATGTCGTTTTGCACGCGAGCGTGTAAACGTATTACAGGTAGGACCAACTAAAGGTGTAAAAAAAACACATAGACAGTCGAATTGAGGAACCACCGTATTTTGAAGTCGGTGAAAAAACTGTACTCACCTACGTTAAAGTAGAAAGGCACATATTATGTAAATGTTTTTAAGATTAAATCAAAAATTAATATTTATTATTGACAAGCCATTACTTCGGCCAGACGTTGTAAAGATTGTTTAAAAATTAGGTAAACTACGTAATTTTAAGCCTACAATTGACATAAATTATTTGTGTTTTTTTTCTATGATTAATTAGCAGTCATTTGACCACGATCACGCCTGATCGTAAGCGAGATGTGGTCTAAGTGGTGTCATGACTGCTTAAGAGCCTATTCACCCTAACCTTGAAAAGATCCAGGTTGTACTCTCTAAGAAATACGGAAGCCGGAAGAAGGTTCCACTCCTTAGCGGTTCTGGGAATAAATGATACTATTTCGAGACTAGATGGCTTTGTAATAATAATAATAATACTTCTTTATTTGAGTAATATAAAATACATTAATAATATTGTGTTACCAGCTAATGTGTTTATTTAACTTCCAGATGGAACCAACGGGGGAAGGAGAGGGCAACACCACCAGCAAACTATCGGGGATTCCCCAAATCGATTACATTTATGACCCCAATCTGCCCCGCGAGCTGAATGGGTACAACCTGTCTGAGTACCCCTTCTATGAGACTGTACCCCCTCCGGAGATGATGGACTTCAAGTGTGATGGTCTACATGATGGGTTCTATGCTTCAGTGCCGCATAAGTGTCAGGTATTGCATACAATATAGTTACTTGCTGCTTTGACGCGCTGATCTGAAGGGTCTTGGATACGAGAAACATCTATGAAATGAAATGAAATGATTTATTTTTTTCTGAATAAATTTGCAACAAATACCTTCAGAAAGTCTACATGGTGTCTACCACCGGTTCGGGAACTAACCCAGCGAGAAGAACCGGCCTAAGAAACTCGCGCGGGTCCCACACTGAGTGTGTGTTACTATACATATAGTATTCAACTAGGCTACATAGCCTACGGAGACTTCGTTGTCTTTGACTTTGACTTTGGCTTTGGCTTTGAGTTTGAGTTTGACTTTAATTAATTGTTATCAATTTTGCAGGTCTATCACCACTGTCTGTTCGGGACGAGGTACGACTTCTTGTGCGCCAACTACACAGCATTTGACCAGAAGACTTTTATCTGTCACTTTGTCTCCGAAGTCGACTGCAAGAATTCCCCCAATTACTACAATAGGTATGTGGCTATAATAAAAAGTATTTATAGACAAACAAAACAAAAGAAAAAATTACACAAAATTTATAATTTTATGAATTAGTGACCTTATCGCTAGGATATCTTCCATTAGTAATGTTTTAAAATATCAACATAATAAGTTATGTGGGCGAGTAAGAATGTTTGTAGAAATAATTTATTAAAAAATATCTGTTGCAACGATCATTTTTAATGAAAACAATTAAAACCTGTATGGTTTGCAACCATTGTAACCTTTAAGTAATTTTCAAAAACAATGAAACAACAAAATATTCATTATTATACAATTCGTCTTACAGAAATGAAGCGCTTTACAAAGCGGCGTCCACAACCACGCTGCCTCCGCCAACCACGACCACAACTACGACGACCACCACTACGCGGCCGCCACGACCAGGCCGAAGAAGACCATACCACAGATACGAGTACTATGATGATGATGACTATTACTACCCAAGAGATCGCGATGAATATGATTATGAAGAAAGGTAATCTTTATTGATAATATAAACAAAACTAGCTATTGCCCACTACTCCGTTCATGTTAATTTATCTTATTGTGATATCAATGTTTTTTAAAGAATATATTTAAAGTAGATTTGCTAAAATTAAAATTTTAGTTTTATTTTTTGTTCGATCAAATTTAATAAACGTATAAAGGTTATGGTGATCCATCTCGAAAAATAAGCATAAACTCTTGCGATTTTTTTATATAAAATAAGAATAAAAACATAAAAGAGTTATCATTCCTTTATACATATTTTTAGGTAGCTGGAAATATTTACAAATTTCGCCGTTTCTCAACATTTTCCCCTGATTCTTCGCTGCATTCTTCGTGTGCCTTCCGATATAATAATTAATTAACAATATTCCCATCTTATTTCAGAGGTGGAAGAAGACAAAGACCACGTCCAGGAAGACCGGGCAAGAGAAGACCGCATGATGACTATGATGATAGGTCAGTACACAAATGCAGACTAATTATTTATTTTTGTTCTTCAATCGTAAGTCATGTAGTATTTTTGCTGTTTAATAAATTCCTTCTTTCTTTTTTTAAGTGGTGCCTTTGATTTAGAACAACATTGTGTTCTTTTATTTTATTATTTACTGTTTAATTGTAAAGTGTCTTTTATATTTTTTGAATATATATGATTTGCAATAAATGTTTATTTCTTTAACCTATCGATTATTATATGTTACAGATATGAAACCCGAACAAAGTCACGTGATGACGTAGAAGACGACTACGAGGATAGACGGTACGAAAGACCGCGAGGCAAAAGACCGTACCCAGATTACAGAAGACCATACGATGACGAGGAGAGGAGGCCATATAAAGGTGGACGTCGGCCAAATAGACCCAGAGATGAAGATGAAGAAAGGTACCGATCTGATGATGATGATCGCCCTAGAGGTAACGGGAGACCTAAACGTCCTAGAGACGAATTTAGGTCTAGAGATGAGCCTAAGTTAGACAGGAATAGAGATGAAGATGAAATGGAAGACGAAAGGCCAAGAGATGACATAAGGCCCAGAGATAAGATTAGGCCTAGAGATGAAATTAAACCGAGAGATGAGATTGTTCCGAGGGATGAAATTAGACCAAGAGATGAGATAAGACCAAGAGATGAGATTAGATCGAGAGATGAGATAAGACCAAGAGATGAGATTAGACCGAGAGATGAGATTATACCGAGAGATGAAATCAGACCAAGGGATGAACCAAAATTAAAAGACGATATAAAACCAAGAGACGAATTCAGATCTAGAGATGAGTATAGACCAAGAGATGAGAAAAGAACCGATAGAAGACCAGTTAAAGATGATATTTCTGATGTTAAGCCTCAGGAGAAACCGTCTAATGAGGGTCGCAGGTTGTACAGACCACACAGAGGCAGAGACAGAGATGAGAAACCCTACTTAAAACCAGAGAGGAACTATGAAAGCGCTGATAAATTCCAAGAAGAGAAGCGACAGGCTCCAGCACCAACTGCCCCGGACACGCCACTGGTAAAACCAAACGGCCACGGCATTTTCAGTAAACCAAGAATGCCACCAAAAATAAAACGACCGGTCCCTTTGAACGAGAAAGAGAAATACGACTACGTACCTGTAACAACAACTAAAGCTCCACCGAAACTGGCTGATGATGAATACTATGATGATTATGAAGATGATGATATAAGCAAGCCTTTGCCGTCTGCCAAAACTAGTACGATCCAGCAAAGACCAAAGCCAGAACCGGTGGAACGGGACAAGTTCAAGCCGAGTAGACCAACAGGCCCAGCAAGCCTCAAAACCAAAAAGACGAAAAGACCAATTGATTATGAAGATGAAGAGTACTATTACGAACCACCAGCTAAGTCCGCTAAGTATACACAGAGAGGTAAGGAGGACAGGCCGGCTAAGGTAAAAGAAGATGAGTATTATGATGAAGAAGAGAAAGATACCATTGAACCGCCTAGAAGGAGATTTGAAGATGACATAGCAGAGAAGGTAAGAGACGTGAAACCCAACGTGAGGGTCGTTAAGCGTCCTTTTTTACCGTCTAGGGGTGGAAGTCCCTACCTACCGAGGGGTCTACAACCGGTAGGTGGGAAAAACTTGAACTCAACACCAAACACCACCCCTAAACCAACTACCACTTCCCCTACTACTACCACTACTAGCACTACTACTACTACCACTCCTGCACCTACCACTACTAGAACAACAACAACTACAACAACCACAACAACGACAACGACAACGCCAGCACCAACAACAACTTTACGAACAACAACAGAGCGTTTAACAACAACCTTACCAACTGAAGCGCCAACGGAAGCCAAAATCGAAGAAGAATACGAATACTACGACGAAGACGACATTGAGTATGAACACAACAATAAAAAAGAACCGGAACAGGTCACAACCATCGCTGCAGAAGTTAAAACCTACCCACCAACAACAACCCCAGACAACAAAGTGAAAGACTTAGCAACAAAAGTCCTCCGCAACTTCAACGACAATTACGAAGCGATCAAAGAACAACTTGAATCCACTCTCAAACCTGGAGCATACCTAAAACCGTACCTCTCTCAGATATCTAAAGAAGAGAAACCAAAACTGGAACCGAAACCTGAAATATCCAAGCCGTATACCGCTACGGGAAAGCCGGGAAGACCGTTGAAGCTAGACGTTAATATCAAGCAAAATTTAGCTGACTCGATCGAGAGTGAATATGATGAAAGATACAATGAGGCTTTAGCACCTAGCCTACCGAATATCAGAGTGCCTACTGGGTTTATAGTGCCTACAAATAGGGACTACACGTTCAGCAGATTTAGGAATGCCCCACCTGAACCACAGTATGCAGCGTCTGACATATCCCAGTACCAAGTTAGGAAACCACAAATTCCTGGAGTGAGTATACGAACTCCAACTTCATATTTTTTGAAACCCCAAGTTTATAGAGATGGTTTAACACGGCCGGTCAGACAGCTTGTATATAGACAAATGGGAGATTTCTTTTAGAACAATGATCGGTAACCTTTGAAAGATTGAAACTGATTTTTTAACTGAAATCTAAAGTTATTGTGTGTATAGTAATTTTAAAACTTAATAACAAATGTCCTTATTTTCTTGAGTATTTCAAACGTATCAAAATTTTATATTTACGGTTATTAATAATTTTATGGTGACTACCAAACACACTCCTAAACAATTAATAATATGTTTATAACTTCAAGAGCTACGATGCTACAAACAGACATGCAGACATACAGAAACGCAACAGACAATTATATAAAATTCCCTGAATGATGAATGAGGTTGGGATACAAATTGATCCTAATACTACGATAATTGTTTTATTCCAAACGTCAGAATTCAATAGGTAGATTAGAAATCGCGTTCTTATATTCTTTATTTTATATTATTTTAATTCAATACTCAAAGAAATATTATTATTCTTAAATCAATTCATTCTCTTATTAAATAGAAAACAGTATAACTATGATTCCTTTTTACTCAATATTAAAAAACCTGAAATGATTCTATAGGATCAACGATGAACATACATAGGTACCAATTTAGTATATTATAATATAATTAAATAATCACAATTTTATGTACATAGTATACTACGCATATAATATAACAAAGTAATTAAATAATAAGGTATATTATGTTTAAAAATAAAATAAAAAAACGAATATCTGGCAAAATGACGTTTCTGTATTGATAAAAGCGCCATCTAGTGACAGATCTTTGAAACTAATGAAGTGTCAAAACCAGTATTATAAGTGTCAAAATTGACAGTTTATTATTTTTTTCTTGTAACAATTTATATTTTATAAAACTAATTTTAATACTCATTAATGTTTTATTACTTTTATTTTGGCAATATTCAATGTAAATAATCAGATTTCTAACTGGCAGATTTTAATGTGACGAACAAAAAAGTTTGGCGCCATTTTAAAAATATTTAAAGAAATAAACATAATAATACAATACATTACTCATTGACTATTCATATAAGAAGTTTATCCGGAAATCCTTTCTTGTCCTTATTTTATAAAGTCAAAAGTAATGTTGGTAGAAAAAATATTACGAATGAAATGAAAAAGGTCTTATTGGCTTATTGCAATTACCTAATACGTATTTCAGTCGAACCTCAAAAATATTGTCAAAATATAAAACTAACACTGCCTTTTACGAATTTGTAGTACAATCAACTACAAAAAATGATGAACATTTAAAAATTGTAAAATAGTTAACTCTCGTCACGACATTTATTAAAAATATTTAGTCTTGATTTGTAAAAAAGTGTTCATCGATTTTGTAGCTGACTATACTTTATATTAAGGAATTATTATTTTTCAAAGGTTACCTTTTAAGTGAAATTGTTAAGTCTGCACTTTTTAAATGTCTATAAAATTAAGGCTTCAATTTCACGAACAATAAACGTTGAGAAACATTGTAATTATTATTTTTAAACGTTATTTGTAAGTTTGTAAAAACAATAAAATATTTTTTATAAATTATATTGTGTTTATGTTTTCTTGCCTTGACGACAGCTAAAGGACGGTACTAATGTGCCGAGTTCGGAATCGCCCTAATGATATTTTTTAAGGCTTAGCATATCGCACATCTAGTTCTTAAAAGTCATCAATGTCCAAAAATCCAAAATTGAGTTAGCACTGTCATTATAGCATTCAGTGCAGTTATGACAAAAAAATCTTTATTACGCTCTAGTGAAAAATTTAGATAAAGACATTAATGACTTTATAGAACTAGATGTGCGAAATATATACTGAGTGTTACGAAACTAGTATCCGATCCGTCAATATATACTATTAAAAGGTTCTTATTTTGCTATTTTTGTTAAAAAATAAACTAGATTTTTTTTAAAACATGAATCTAAGTACAATTGCAACAGTTAAATCTTTCTGACTGGCAGAAATCACTGACTAGTGATAAGCCGCCATTTACATATACGTACTTCTTGATATTTTATTTTTTTTTTACTTTTCTGTTATTTGTGATGTTGGTCTAACTAAAAAAAAGATAAATAAATAAATAATCGCCACATCGCCTTGAATACCCGAATGCGTCACGTGCTTTAACAAATAAATAAATATTTTCAGGACACTTATACACAGCCACATCTAGTTCCAAGCTAAGCAGAAGCTGGTGTTATGGCAACTTGATAACGGTATAAATTACATATACATACTTTTCTTTTGTTTATTTGTGTAGTTTAGAATGCTTAGTCATGCATAGTAATGTTTAATCAGTCCTAAGTAGCTGGTTATAAATTCGAGGGGCGATGTAGTCCATGTTTTTACTTCCGAATTTAGAGTGATCTTGGGGTGTCGGTATGGGAACAATGCGCTTAGGTTGGGATGTATTGGTAGGAACAGTTTTGGAGTGGAACCTTACAAGTATTCGGCTTACAAAAATCTTGCTTTATTTTTGAGGTGCGAGAGAGAAAGAATTCTCTCATCTTGAATTTGGGTCAATTATGCACTTAAACATAATCTTCAAAACTTGTTTAAACTATGTTTTAAATAGAGAGATTTTTTTATTTTTTTTATTTAAAAATATCTTTAGGATTATTTTCCTTCAGGCTCGGACATAAGATTCGTAACACCATGTATATGCTAAACTAAAAATATCATAAGCGCGATTCAGAACTCGGCACATTAGTACCGTCGCCGACATCTAACCATTGGGGCTTAACGGCTAGCCAGTTTGCCTGGTCGAGGATCCTCTATTGAGGAACTAATGTTCCTCGATATAATTATCCCTCATTCCTTCTACACACTGAAGCTAATTTATTATATACTAGCTGTGCCAGCGACTTCGCCCGCGTAGAAGTGACTTTGGGCAGCATTTTTTAAAATGCCTAACCCGCGCCAACAAACGTTCAGCGAGTTCAACGTGATAAAAATTTTATTTTAAATTGCCATAACTTTTTTATAAAAATTTTACTTTAAATTGCCATAACTTTTTTATTTATCAACCGATTGACATGAATAAAACACTAAATGCTAAGTGAAACTTACCACAATATATCATTGAAAACCCCATCTAGATTGCATAAGCCATTTCTGAGATTAGCGCGCACAAACAAATAGACAAACAGACAAAAATTCCAAAAATCATTGTTTTGGGTTCTATTGCGTTAATAAAGGTCTCCTGTAATATTTTTTGTCATGTATCTTCCATGTACAGACAGTGACTCGTTACGTTTTTATTATATGTATAGACTAGTGTAGTTTATGTAGATATAGTGTTGTTTGTCTCGGGCGTATACGTCACAAGTGCAGTGTGGTAGCGGGTGGCAGTCTGTCAGAGCGTCGTTCCGGTAGCACGTGGTGGTACGTAGGCGAGCCAAATATTATAATTGAGGAATACTACAACTAGCAAACCACTCCAGCTTCGCGTGGGTATTATAAAGGGAAACCTTTACCTAACGGCTAAAATAGTAAAAAAATCTTTTACGAATTTAATAAGAATCCATCCAGTACTTTTTGAGGTTATTCAATTCAGACAAACTATAAAATCTTTCCTCTTTACATAATAGTATAGATTAATATTAATAGTTCCCGACAATTAAATTTACCCTTTTTTGAAGACATCTTCAAAGAACATACTTTAGAACATTTCTGATGGAACTGAATTTTTTTTATTAATACCCCGTTCTTGCATCAAAGTGAAGGGAAAAAATAAAAAATATTGTATTTAGTATTAAAATTCTATCACCATATATTGTTCCTTAAAATATAACATAATAACATTTTTAAAACTATAACATTACCTCATATCAAAACCTCAAAACACGGGGAGTTTATACCATAGAAATCTAAATAACAAGGTATAGGTCGCGTCACGAATCTTTAGCGCTGAACGAAACCTGCGCAGAAGTCAAAACTAAGGTATCGAGGAGACGGCACGGCGCGCGGGACGCGTGATCGTCGGGTGCGCGAGCGTTGATTGGTTCCCCAGTCGTGTTGTATTTCTCGCACCAATACGTCAATTACGAGCGCGATTCTACCGATGCGCAACTATTCTCGTCCAGCGCTAAACATCCGTGACGCGACTTATAATAGAAATGGCATGTCGCGGTGATGTATCGAAACGCGTGTCGCCGGTGCGCGGGGCATCCCACATTCATGGCCAATAAGCATCGAGAACACAGTCCAAACTGTACTGAACCGTATATTTATTGCATTAAGATTGAAATTTAGTTGTTACCTCACACAAGCTTCGTTTTAAATTAGTGTTGTGCTTGACTGCGGGAGTACGAGGATACAAAATTTAATACCATACCAGGGTATTACTAAAATGTTTTTTTATTGTTGAAAAAGTTTTAATTAAACTATAAAACCTGAAAAATATTTTCACTAATATACATCATTCTTTACTACTTCTTTACCATTACTTTACTTATACCCAGCAAGGATGTCACTATTATTTGTAAAAGAATAGAATCTTTATCTTTAAACACTGTTTTTAAAAATGTAATACATCCAGCTCCAAAAAGACTATTATTAAATAAGTATACATTTCTACCCCGTAAGCTTTTAGCGTAATAACGAACAAATCCGTTATATCCGATATCTGTTAGGATATTATTTAGCACATCACTAGCTCGCTACAGTTATTTGCGACGGTACCATAAAAACTTCAAGTGCCATCTTTATTTGCCTAATACATTGATTGAACCTCGGGTACAAAAGAGAGACAAATTTTATTTTCCTTATAACATTAAAATAAAATTGAAATTACTACAAACATCCACTAACTGATGAAATGTTATGCCTTTATAAGTGTTATTACACGTTGTAATAGAGCGATTTCAATTTAGTTTTTTTTGTATTACAGGTGTTTTACGGGCGAGTGTTCTTAGACATGTTTGATGAAAATCGATTAAGCCGTTTAAAAGTTATGGGGGTTAAAGTGGGGAAGAAAAACCGAATGTGTGCTCAAGTGGGATATCAAATGAAAGGTTATGACTTGTAACTTCACTAAAAACAACAACTTTTATAAGTTTGACGTGTATGTCTGTCTGTCTGTCGGGGGTTTTTAACATTTTTAATTTAATATTATTAAGAGCTCTTGACTTAACGAAGTCTCGCGAGCGACTGAACGTAAATTTCAGCACTGGTGTCTTACAAGACACGTGGCGACATTGTCATACAGACTTGGCAGTTCCATTACCTTGTTATTTAGATTTCTTTGGCTTACACGCTACGTTTTTTATATATTAATGTGTATAGAAAAAAAATTATGGCATTATATATTCCTTGTACTTTTACTGTTTAAAATTATTTTTAAAACAAAATAATATTTCCTTAACCGAATGCAATTAATCGGGGTTACAATAAAAATAAAAATAAAACTTTCGAATTCCATTATACGTACCTACATTAAATAGTATTTTCATAATAATTGACGTTTTCAAAAATCTTTTACTGACTACATAATATAATATTATTTACTCATTACCGCCATCAAAACCGCTAGCACGTAAAAACGCCGCGATCCAAACGCGCGTCACAACCGCGACGTTTCGAAATGGTTCCTCAGATTTCTGAACTTTAAGCTCCACGATCGTGTTGAAAAGGGGGGAGCTTTTAAATCGGTAATAACCTTCCCTGACTCCCCATTTTTTTCTCCCATCTTCTCTTCTCCTATTTCATCTTTCTCTTGCCCGTGAATGAGTCTGTTGATGGGGAACTGCATTCTGTAGAAGACGTAGGAGATGCCCCATATTCCTATCTGGTAGAGAACTACCTGCCACCAAGTCATGACTCCGAAAACTTGGTACAACCACCGGTGGGTCGCAAAGTAGATTGTATAGTACCTGAAAAAAGAAAATTTATATTATTAGTACGTCGGTCTGCTAAGTTTTATGCCTAAATTCACTGATTTTGATTAGACATAGTTAAGACATTAGGAATAAATAGCTGCTTTTAATGAGGACCACCTTGCTTTTGTAATTTACTTTTAAATATTTCTAAGATCTGGGTGTTGCTATGTACTATACGTATATATTTAAAGAAAAGTGAAAGAAAAGTATTCATATTGTATACTAGCGACCCGCCCCTGCTTCGCACGAGTGCAACTACAGAATGTCCTCATACACAACGTTCACAGCTTTTTTGTCAACCCGACCCCGGCCGGCCGCGGCGCCGCAACAACTACGTCCCTGCATTTTAAATTTGTAATATCTTCTGAACTATTCACTTAAATTACATGCTGTAAAAAGCATATTGATCTATAATAATTGCACAATTTTTTTACTTGATTGGATAAGGATTAATGCTGTATAGTTTAAAATCACTTCGTAAATAACCATTCATTAGTAAAGGATTAAAAATGGTTATGGTGGGTTATACCTTATACCTATACATATACCATCGCGGACTTTTTTGTAGAACTTTTTAAGGTGGACAATACTGTAGTACAATATTTTGGTCTATCTCGTAGGGTTTAGCCAGCGTTTGCAATATAATTACAAAAAAACGTTCTTATTTACGAATTCACATTAGAAACCTCTAAATTGATCAGTCTTTCTCTTCTATATTTTGCATGTATTATATATATAAACCTTCCTTAAGAATCACTCTATCTATTAAAAAAAACTGCATCAAAATCGGTTGCGTAGTTTTAAAGATCTAAGCATATATAGGGACAGACAGACAGTGATAGCGACTTTGTTTTATACTATGTAATGATTAACATGGTTATTCACTAGCTACATTAACAAGACTCGCAAAACTTCAAGCATACATACAATATAACCGACCATTTATCTGCAAAATTATCCCTCGAAGTTTTCGGACTAACTCTATCTTAGAGTATTAGGTTGTGGTCTGTGGTCTAGACTCTAGACAATTGCTAGGAACACTAGATCTAACCTTTCGTTATTAGGTAAAATATATTATTACATTCAAACGTTTTATTTGGAATGAGGTCGTTATTGTGGTTTTACGTTTTGTAATCAAAATGTATACTTGGGTTTTAATTTTAGAGTAAATATTTATTTACTCTAAAATTTATCTAAATAAACATTTTCAGGACATTTATACACAGCGCCATCTAGTTCCAAGCTAAGCCGAAGCTTGTGTGATGGCAACTAGACAACGGAATAAATCACACATACATTACTTTTCTTTTGTAAATACATACATACAATACATAGCAACACCCAGACACC
>DWAJ01004511.1:0-12807 GCA_018238005.1 Eurema mandarina
GTTGTTTTTATCATATAGAGTAATTCAAGAGGAAGCTTTATAATGCATAATTCATGCATCAATGCTAGCCTATATATATAAAAATGAAACCCGTTTTCCGTTGTCACGACATAACATGAAAATGGCTTGACCGATTTGGCTGTTTTTTTTGTATTTGTTATTATTAGGCGAAGGTTCTTATGTAAGAAAAGAATAGCATTTCACTTTTTGATATTTCATGATTATAAGGCGATACGAAGTTCGCCGGGTCAACTAGTTCATTATAATTATCGTATTGTTAATTGAACTGCACAAGAATTGCTATGTTTTTATTTATTTAAACACATCACTATTGTACATATTCATTCTCAGTCAAAGATCGCAACGTATTAATCTTAACAGCGAAGATAAAGACAGTTTAACGATATATATATTTTTACGTAAGAACCAATGTGTAGTATAAGTAATAGCTAGCTAACATAAGTCAAAGTCAAAGTCAAAAGTGTCTTTATTCAATTAGGCTACATAAAGCAACATTTTCGATTCGTCATGGTATTACAAAACATTTACCACCGGTTCGGAAGGCAGTTTCTACAGCAAAGAACCGGCAAGAAACTCTGATAGTCGCTCTTTTTAAAACATACAATTGTAAATAAACAAAAACGCGACTATTATAATATTTATACATGAAAAATGACATGTCATTAATACCAGTGTCATGCTTTTCCTATCAATATACATATTATGTATTCAAAGAAAACGAATAATGTTCCGTTGCTTTTGTTCTTAAAAAAATCAGTCACTTACCCGTAGCATGTAACTTTCTCAGGGGGTCAACGATCGCGAAGTAGCGGTCAGCAGAGAGCGCGGTCAGCGTGAACACTGAGACACCGATGCTGATGTCTTTCGCAGCTTCAGACAGCTTGCATACAGTGGCGCCCCATGGCCAGGACTCCAGCGTGTACACCACGGAGGTGAAGGGAACGCACGTTATGATGACCAGGAGATCAGCTAGCGCGAGAGATAGTATGTATCTGTAAGAAAGATTTTTTAGTCACTGTAGGCAATACCGAGACTAAAATGTCATTCTAGACTAAAATCTACCCATATGCCAAATTTCAGCCAAATTCATTGAATAGATTTTGCGTAAAATGGTAACTATCAACTTTACGTAATCGTATGAACAAACATTGATGTTTATTATATGATTGTGTAGGATAAGAATTAATATTGAAATGACAATATAAAGTTAAGATGCTGTTTAAGTAAGAAAAAAAATCAATTTATATATCTTTACAAAAACAATAATATTATTTAAAATAATGAAAAATATAATAGATTAATACCAAATATACTTACAATGCCAATAATATACTCCAGATGGTTTTCACCGTAATATTCTTTCCTTTACAAATAAAAACTCGGAAAAGAATTTCAATCTAACCTAACCTAACCGAATAATATGAATTTGACGTTAGAAGGTAGATAAGAAAAACTTGTACGTCCTTGGGTTGCAAGTCGTAAAAATTCATTATGCATTTGACAAATAATTAAATTAAATAGGTATGATAATGTATATTATTAACAAGCAAGAACGCGAAAATTGCAAGAATATACGCACAAATTTATTCACTAAAGAATTTATAACTCTTAACTAAATACTGTTATGACTTGAAGATATATAAAAGATAGCTTACTGTATGGTAACATTCTCGTACTAACACAGCTTACTAAAGTCACGAAAACAAATTGGATTTGTATTGCTTTGGAGCGTGTAATTAAGCTATAGTTGCCTTGTCACTTCCACCAACAACCATTCCCGCCCTTTTTGACAGCTCAATGTCAAATGCAAAAGTAATTGTCAGATAAGTTTTTTTTTAATAAAATGTAGATTACAAGCATGCAGGTTCCATGAAAAATATCGTCTATTTAAATTCCACCTAAATAGTATTTTTTAATTAATTAATTAATCATAACTTTAATGCAATTATAATTGACGTGTTCATTTATTTGAACCTACCTCAATATACATCAATCTGAAACGATTCAATTTAAGCAAAAAAAGACACAAGGCAGTATAGCGATATTTGTATTGAGAGTTAAGGAGTAATAAATCAGCTTGGATTTAGAAGATGTATTGTGCAAATAATTCGGTTATTTCTTTTAGCCGAAGCTTTATTTGCGTAAATAAGACAAGTTTGGAGTTTATTTCTTTTTAACGTCACAATACTTAATAGATTGTTCGGTGTTTTTATGAAATCTAGGCACAATATGTGCCTGAAGAAGGTAAAGAAATCTATGCCAATATCTCTTATTTATTTAGTTTTCTATGCATAACGGACACGCGACATTTGATTATAAGATTACTTAACTGATATGGAAAGTATAAAGAACAAGAAAGAAAAGGAGATGAAACAAAGGAGGTACGAAGAGTAGGGGATTTTGGCTTTCTAATTTACTTTAAAACGCTATTACTTGACGCCGGTTTCCTGCTGAAATATACTACTGATATTTGACAACGATAAATGATTTAATAAAAAAATATAATTACTCTCATTTCTTAATAATGCAATGATTAAAATTACGGAAAATATAACACATTATAAGCATTAAAAATACGATGTAAATAAGGAAAAAAAAAACAAATTATTTATTTTAATAATAATATAATAAGTATCCTTCACAACAAGTCAAGTTATAACGACGTTTTCTTACAAAATTCTTAACACTAATTAAGGTTATTGTGAAAATTTCCAATCCAGTTTACGCAGAATTCATTATCAGGAAAGCTTTGTGAGTATTTATTTATGTTACTTCAATTTGATGTTTGTGAAAATATTATAATTATTATTCCCTCACTGAATTAGCCAATTAGAACGATTTTTTGACAAATTTAGTGGAAATTTTTAATTTTTAATTTTGATGTAATTATTAAACGTTTAAATGTTTTACAAGTAGGTAGGTAATATATAAAACACCATCGACCCGCCCTGGCTTCGCTTTAACCTTTAATCCTTCATCGTTAATAATTTTATCTATAAAAAAGATTTAAGTATACATAATGATATAGGGACAGAAAAAACAACTTTATTTTATATTTTACTAGCTGTTGCTCGCGACTTCGTCCCCGTCGGATCTATTTCTATTATTATGTTATAGTGAGTCAATCTTAAAAGATAGACATATACCGTCGCGGACTTTTTTTAGATCATTTAAAGAGAAATAATTCTTTCATACATATTATTTTTGTATCTTGAACCGTTTTCGCAGCGCACGCAAAGATAGCCCTCAAAGATGAAGAATAGTCCCCGTTTTTTCCATATTTTCCATTATATCTTCGCTCCTATTTGTCGCAGCGTGATGTTATGTAGCCTAAAGCCTTCAAAAACAAACTCTTCAGCTTTATATATTAGTATAGATAGTATGCACTGGGAAAATCAGACACAATGATGATGAATCAGACAAAAATTATTTTATTTATTGAACTCGGTACAGTCAATACCGATTTATAAGTTTTGAAACCAAAAGAATGTTGAGTAGACATTAATTAAACAATTATTATAAGCTAACGATATCATTAAAGTGAAATTTAATGCTAAGGCATTTCCAGATGGTTTTAGCCAGCCCTTATTATATAAAAATAAAGATTATAATGAAATTTATGAATATTTTATATAAAGGAAAGCTTAACACGTGAATGTCAGACTTGGCGCCTGTCGTGTTGCGAGCTCCAATTAATCTGTTTGAGAACAGATTTCATGTTTGAACTATAATTATACTTTAGCGCCCTTGAATTAAACGCTTACTGGATTTTTCAAATAAAATTATTAAGTATAGTTTGCTATACTATGAGTTGCTGATCCAGGTTTGGCGCCAGGGGGGTCACATGTTAGTCAAAGTCAAAGTCAAAAGCATCTTGACTTGACTTTGACTTTTGACTTAGTCGTGATCAAACATACAGTTTTGGTGCCAGCTTTGTTATGTTCAATTAGGATTCCACCTTACCCTGGAACCAGCTGAGGGGGGTTATGACCGCCCCCCTAGATACGCCATTGTATAATATATAATCCAGTATAAATGTTATAATAGTCGAGTTTTTGTTTATATTCACAATTGTATGTTCTTATTTAAAAAAAGCGAGTATCAGAGATTCTTGCCGGTTCTTCTCTTTAGAAACTGCCTTCCAAACCGGTGGTAAATGTTTTGTAATAGGTACCAACCATGACGATTTTGACTTTTGACTTTTGACATTACTAAAATATAACTTGTCTCGTTCATAGTGTACCTTTCCTATACCTTACTTTAAGAACCATCTACCAATTAATGTTCTTAAAAAAAATTATAGAAATTGGATCAGCTGTTATGTGTTTTCATGGGCGGCGATGACCATTTTCCACCAGGTGGCTCGCGTGCTCGTTTGCCCCCTATGTTATAAAAAAATAGTTAAATGATATGTAAGTGCATTATTTATTTCTTTACTTCTACTGTTCTGTCTCTAAGGTCTTAATAAAGCTCTAATAATAAAACGTACGGTAGCTACAAGGTGTTAAATACTAGTATTACTTTGACCTTATAAAAGTCTTTATGACTTTGAAACTAGCACTTTAGTTTCATAAGGTCAAGGTTTATATTGAAAAGTTTATTTAGTGTTGTGTACAATACTACTAGATCTTATTTTAAACTTAAACATTGTTGTTAATAGATATGTATGAATGGTACGAAAATAATTTTAATATTGATCGCACTTATTGAAAAAATAAAGCAAAAATATATGTTTTATAATTGGTTCCTATTTTCCAACTAAAGTAAAAAAATCTTTGTGAAGTTTAAATTTAATGTTAGCGAGAAAGATCCATGCATACTATATCCTAACTGATGTGAGGTGTCAGGATTCCAAGCGCTACGTTTGTCTTCCTGGCAAGAAGTCGATATCGAAACTAGATACTGGGTAGTATATAGAGCATCTATGTAGGTTGTGTCGCAATTTTATTGGAAATTTAAATTTAGTATTCAGTAACAGAGTTATATAAGGACGACCGCTTGGCGAAGTGGTAGCTTAACTGCTTTCTGCGCGAAGGGTCGTGGTTTCGATCTCCAGACTGAAAAAAATTATTTGTAATTAATAATTTACATTCGTATTTTTCAGGGGTCTGGGTGTTGCTATATATTGTATGTATGTATGTAGAAAAGAAAAGTATGTATATTTAATTCATCCGTTACCTAGTTGCCATAACACAAGCTCTGCTTAGCGTGAGACTATTTACAATAGTTAACTTTATTTGTGTTGTTAGCATCAATTGTGTTGAGTCTAACTATACTATAAATAATTTTACAACGTTTGAAATTATTCTAAGTTGTTATTGATGAAGCAAAATATCGCTAAAAAATAACCAGTCAATTAAATCTGTAACGATTTAAATTGTCTCGATTCTCTGGAATTATTTTTATATATTGTTGGATTCGTTTTTGCTCAATGAAGTTAGGTTATACCAATTTATATCAAAATCTGTACCAATTTTGCTTGATGTCCTTCCAATTGTAATGCGGAGTTGGATAAATTAAATATAGCTCGGAACTTGGGAGTGACTTGAAATATCTAAGTATAGAATTTTTAGAGAATTTTTTTCACGTAGGTAAAACTACGAACGAACAAACGTAGAACGAAATGAACTGCGGGGCGTAAGATTATTAATTAAAATTCAGAAGTGAATTTAGCGAAAGAACTTGATATATTAAAATTTTGGAAAGTTAGCTCAAAGCAAATGTTTGTTAAATTAAAATAGTTCTCGCGCTGGATCATGTCGAAATTACGTTGTATCTGCTGAATAGCCAATTTATACGTATATTATATAATATTTTTCCTTAAGACAAGAAGAAATTGGAATATTGTTGCTTATCGTGCCTTAATTTTCCTACATGATTTTTCATACATTAAAAAGCATTTTGCATTAAAAAGCAACAAATAGAGTTTATTTTAGATTGGGTTTAAATTCGTTTTGTTATTCTAAGGTAATATAAAAGTGTGACTATAATGTAGCTTACTGGAATATACTTGACTTTGAAAAAATGCAAGAAGACTTAATATGTTATAGATTAAAAAAATGTTATTGGGAATTGGATGTGTACTTCAAAATACGTTATCGGTTTAAATAATTAATTTGAGTTGGGCTTTATAACAAAGTTCCGGGTAGCACTGCATTGGCTATGGGCTGGCGTTATTCTTACCATCAGGAGTGCGTCCAGCTCGTCTCCCCTCTTCATATTATAAAAAAGGACTCAAATGGCTATTTTACTATTGATGTTTTTTTTTATATTTTTGACTAATAAGAATAATAGACCAACAAAATCCGTTAGAATTCACCATTCACAAGATTTATTCGCTTCTCGTATTAGTTGTTGATTGCTCTCATTAGTATCATTGCCGGGTCAAACATTATTTTATATTATCATTTTCCTTATACAGTAATGTTAGATAGCGAAAATAGAAAATATTATATAATATAATACCGTCCAGAATGTGAAATAAATTTCTATAACAGCAATATTCAAAAAAATACAAAACAAATTATATTTTTTTGATTGCCAGTAAATACAATTTATGTACATTTGAATAATCTATTTTATATCATGGCAACAAAGCAATAGGGTTGCTAGTTAGTATTTGCGTAGCTTAGGGTTTCGATTAGTGTAGTTGCTGATTCATAAAATTGGATTCTAAAGAAATTTAAGGCGTAATAAAGGTTAAAAAAAGAAACCTCCTTTCTCTGTTTTATCTTACCCTCAAAAAACTATTACGTCACTGACAACATTATTTATTTCAAGCTGGATCCCTTTGTACACGCGGCGGTCCATTTCGGCGCAACCAAATAGTTTCACGTACTAATCTGTGAGAATTCAGCTTTGACAAGATTTATTCGCTCCTCGCTAAGTTGCTGATTGCACCCATTAGCACCTCTGCGGGATCAAACAGTATTAATGTTACCTTTATCGAAACGGGTCATTAACCTACATTTAAAGGGCAAATTGACCACATTTGGAATTTTTAAAGGAGAACCAGATGAGGCCTAAGTAATTATGAAGTGTTCAACAAATATTTCAAGTTAATTGGAAGCCTCAAATATTATCTGTTTAGTAATATACCAACTGTCACGTAGATCATATACTTAAAAAGTGTCACGTATAAAATGTGATATTAAAATTGGTATTTAATATAGTATTTTATTCATATGTATAAGTATAGGAATATGATTGAATGTAAACATTAAATTTAAAGCTTGTTATTTGAAGAGGTGAAGTCTTACACGACATTTTAAGAAAATGGCCGAAATATTGCTACTGCTGATATTCATTCGACGTTTCACTGCAAATGATCATTCCTTGTATGAAAACAATCACTTCCAAACGTAAAAGTAAAACAACGGGTTTCTGTATAAAACATTTTTA
Organism: Eurema mandarina; assembly: GCA_018238005.1. Classification (NCBI taxonomy): domain Eukaryota; kingdom Metazoa; phylum Arthropoda; class Insecta; order Lepidoptera; family Pieridae; genus Eurema; species Eurema mandarina. Next base: position 7,423 of record DWAJ01004511.1, read on the forward strand.
TTAATTTATTTATGGTGATCGGTCTGTGGCCAATAGACAATAATTACATCAATGACTTTAAAATACTTGGATATTCTTAAGAAAAGTTATATTATCTTCTCCTCATACGGCGTTTTTTAAACACTACAGTTGAACCAATTTTCTATGTCAAAACGTCAGTAGTCTTAATACTCGAGCAAAAATATCACTTTTAGGAGACATGACATATATAACTTACGTGACAAATTTGTCACGTATTTTTCATATACGTTATACGTGACAAAACTCAACCGAATAATTGCTTTGGCTATACGATAGATAGGTACGATTTCAAATATCGGCTTCACCTACGTATTGTTCCTCCTTAATTAAAATTGCTCTGAAGACGTGTTTGAAGATTGTGCTTTAGTTCAGGGTAAGAATAGGAAGGCTTTGACGCTAGAATAAATAGCATTAAAAACAGCTATCATGTCCCGTCACCCGTGTACGTGTAATTACGTAGAAATAGACGAAGAGCTGTTGTTTTTGTATTGATTATATTATATAGTTAACATCTCAAATCAATTTTTAGTCTGTACTGTAGTGAACAAGAGTTTATAAATTCAAGATTAAAACGTATTATGTTATCAAATAAACACTTAACTATATGTTGAAAATTACTAATGTTATGATATGTTTGTCCTCTTGTACGGCACTCAAAGAAATATTTTAATACTATTTATATTTTTCGAAAACGATCAATATTACTAATTTAATTAATAGATTATTTAGAATATTTAGATCACTAATGTACTTGATGGCTTATAAACCTAAAATAATAAATTTGTTTATTTTAAGAAAGCCCTGTTGTTAGGTTTTATTGGACACAAGTGATGGTCCTCTCATTTCGTCGTCGCTTCCGTTTCAAGAAACAACGCAAAAAACAGAAACAATATTCCTCATCATTTCCTTTTTGATAAAATGTTATATTCACTAATTTATTATCTTTTTTAATCGACATGAATCTCGCGAATACATTGCCACTTTTACAACACATCGCATAGAGGCAATCTTCCTCAGTACCGGGATATCGCATATAATACATATCAAAGTCTAAAGCAATTACTGGGTGTGAAGGAAAAAGGCTTTGATCGCAAAACAAATATCATTAACACCAGCTATCTGTGTCCGGTGGCACGTGAACGTGTAATTACATCTTTATAGGCTCAGAGTTGGATGGGAAAAAATATTAAATAGTACGTAATCTGACACATAAGTTTATTTGTTTTATTTTTGGAGCAGATGATTCGCCTGATGGTAAATAAACATCTCCCCAATGAAAAGTTGTAAACTCATAACGGCCTCATGACGGCGTTGCTTTCCTTTAAAATATGAAAAAAAAGGAATTTTGATAAAGGATTTTGATAAAGGCGGATTTTTCCTTCCCAACCCGGGAAGGAAAAATCCGCCTTCGGAGCCGGATACTGAACAAAAAGCGCAATGACGTCTCTGATGAGAAGATAGAGCCCTATCTAACAATTCCATAACCTCAAAATTGATTAATGTTATGAAGTAGGTAATTTAATTTAGAAATATTGCAGTTTTTCATGTTATCAGAACCTGGATGAAGCTTTCAAGTTTAAGCTCACCTTTTAGGTATAAATTAGATTAACAAGATCCAGTGATAACCAACCACACCAACAAATTAACAAACTGTTTCTCTGTATTATCAATTTAGATTGATACGAATGGAATCTCTCGGTCTATGATATGTCACGTAACGCGGCACGTGAGTCCTTGAAGGGTTAAATGTTTTACGACTCGTCGTTATCGGCGTTACAGCCTTAAGGGCGATTTTTTAAGTTTCTCTTTAGAGATAAGAAACTATCTTTATAGAGATTAATGTTTTATAGATTGTAAATTAGCTATGAGATTTATTATCATCAAGTTTTTATCGTTAATAATAGTCTATTTTTACATAATTAATAACTTTGATTAAAAATTTTTGATTCAGTAAGATAAAAAATGTCAAAACAATAAAATAGTTTAACGTAACAAATTTCATTTGACTGCCGCGGCTTCGAAGCGTAATAATATAATCCGTACTGATATGTAATCGTCACGAAAAATAGTATAGAAAAATTCTTCTGTTCTACCTTTCACTATCCCCGCGTGGCATAGACCATATAATATTTTTGCAAGAAACATAAACTGTATTTATGCGGGTGGAACTGAGGACGAACCTAGTCATTCATATTCACATCCCGAGACACTTACATTACCGATTTATTCGAATCGATATTACCTAGTTCTAATTCCAATATATATTTTTTTATAATATGAAGAGGTGAGACGAGCTGGACGCACTCCTGATGGTAAGAGTGCCAGCCCATAGCCAATGCAGTGCTACCCGGGACTTTGCTATAAAGCCCAACTCCGGGCAGGGGTGCACTACACCGACGCTCTCCACTTTGAGTCATCAGATGTTAAGACTCATTAGCTGGCTACAGTGCCCTTCAGACACTTTTTTCCCATTTTCACATGACTGTTCAGGCGGTAGAATGTCTGGCACTGTGTGTACCCACCCAGTCGCTTGTATATTGCCTTAAACGCCTTAACTAACACTGAATTTAACATTTTTTAATTAATTTAAAAAAGGAACCTGTAATAAAAGCTTTACTAACGTTAATTGAAGCCAAAGTCATTTGACTTTTATTCAACTAGACTATTCTAGGCACTTCTGAATTATGATGGTATTATCTAGGAATTGTTGATGGTAGTAACCACTTGTTAAGTAATATACTTTAGGTTCAAAAGGCTGAATTAAAATGCTTTATCACGGATAAATTCATTATTTATCCCGAAATTTGGAGAACCATTCAATCACCGCGGTCCGGTAACAACGTAATTAATATTCTTTTGAATTACGGTTTTTGTGACGTCATCTTTTTAAAGAAAACGTTTTATGTATCGAATCGGGTATTGAACGAGTAATAGTGCACATCCCTAGATTATACGTCGCCTATACAACTATATAATATGTTCAATATAATAATATGAGAGATAGGAATTCCTAGCGCGAATGTTTAGATTAAATTTCATAAAAGCTTTGTCCATCGTCGTTTATTAAAGTATCTATTAATTAGATTCTGGCCTTGCTGACTACAGTTCTAATAGGTTTTATTCTCGTGTGAGTAAGTTGGTTGTTTTTACCGATTTAAACGTTGAGTTTAAATTTAAACTTATAAACAAACACACTTATTCATGAATTATGGGCAACAGTGACCACTTTCCCTCTAGTAGCTCGTCTGCTCGTTATGTCATATAAAAATAATAATGGCTCTTTATATATTATTTGTTGTAATGTCCCAAATGACATAGGCTTTAGAAATGACATGAAAAAAGAAACTGTTCCTAACCTAACCCGAACCAAACGAGTTGCCGCAAAACTGGGCAATAATTAGACGAGGTAATTGATCACACGTCCGGTTTTAAAAAGCTAATTTCAGGCTATTTAACAAACGTCAAATTAACTTAGTTAGCTACGACATCTATGTAAACGGTCAGGATAAAAAAGAATTATCTTTCTTCCTCACCCATACGAGAAAAATGTTTTTGCAATTTCAATATTCATTGACCAATAAATCGGAGACAGTCTCGAGTCGGATTAATGAGGTTCCAATGAAAATTCGATCAATCGCTTGATTGATGATATTTAGTCTGCGAAATAGAAGCATTTCGCTAATTGGATGCTTTCATAAACACGTTGTAGGTGGAAGAATTATTGTTCTATTATTATTTGTAGTAAATACATTTGTTAGTATAAAAGGTAGGCCTTGAGTTCTATCTCTTTGTATGACCTGTTTTTTAGTGGATAAAGGAAATTTAACATTAATTTAAATAGAGATAATGTTGCATAAACAAAATTGAGTGGTGCATTTACATTGTAGTTCTCCATGGTTGACTAATGTGGGTGTAAGTGGGAAATGAAGCTTCTATTAGTCTAATGCCGGAATACTGAAACGCAACTTAGATTTAAGTACATCTTAAGCCGGTCCGATTTGACTGTTCGCCATACAATGCTGTCAAAATTACGAATCTTAAGGCGTGCTTAAATTTTTTTTGCGTATGAGTACGACACACAAGTATTAAAAACGAGACAATTTCTACGCATATTAATAGCACATGTATTTCCAAGTATGACCCAAAACTTTTCTAGTTTATTTAATTAAAAGCTAAAACTATTTGGCACTTACAACATGTACCTGTTTTAGATCTAGGCTTGGTAAAACTAAAAACCTTTTTGGATAATCTGACCGAGCTGGATTAAATAGTTTTCCAATTAAATCACATTTTTATTGGATAAAGCTCGTAGTACTTTAGATTATTTTTAGTATAGATATTTACAGAACGAAAGAATTATAGATTATTAATAATAGATTTAAAAATAACCTAATATAATAAAGCTGAAGTCTGTCTGTTTATTTGTTTCAACACTCTAATTAGGACCTACAGCTTCGAATTGAATAGTGTTTGTGGATAGTCCATTTTCCGAGGAAGGCTTAAGGCTAAATAACATCACGCTGTGAGTAATAGGAGCGAATAACAGTGAAAAATGTTGTAAAAACGAGGAAATTTATTTACATCGGATCTCCTGTTGCTTGAGCTATGTAAACGGTTAAATATATCGCAAAAAATATTTATGAGAATTATTCCTCTTTGAATGAAAAAATGTTCGGGACAGTATATGCCTATCTTATAAAATAGACTGTTTTTTTACGGAGGGAAATCCTGTTGCGGATACCGTGCGGATATCGCCAAGGGCTACCACCGACTAATACCCACCGGTGTTCCGTCGCGCACCCTTTCGGGGGCGGGGGGGACGACTTGCTGAGGACGCACGTAGCAATCTTCCGCAAGAATAAGATTGACTAACTCTAACCTTTTTTTATGGTTATCATATTTGGTCGAACAATAAAATGAACAATAAAATGAAACTTACACTGGTAATAAAACTTACAATGGTAAGTTTGTAATAAGTATAATTTTTTTAATAGCAATAATTATAATAGAATTAAACCTAATAAAGGACAAGAAGATTTAAAAGTAAAAGTACGTATAATTTAATGTTTCAACTTAAAAAGTCCCTCTTCCTCTTCAGGGGATCCTAAGCAAATAAATTATTATAATAAACCCGGCGCAAATGACGTGAAAATAATTACTGGAACAATGACGTCGGGTCATATTGACCCGAATTTTATGTACAGTTTTTCAATAAATTTAGCAAGTCAACTTATTTATAATTATTGTTTATTAAAAAGGATACTTTGCTTAGGTAGTAAAATAAAAATAATAACAATAAGTTCTAGAAATTACACTTTTATTAACTTTTTCAATGACATATGCAAAATCAACTATGAAAACGTA
>DWAJ01004512.1:0-12806 GCA_018238005.1 Eurema mandarina
TAAAACATTTAGGGAAGAGAATAATTAATAATAAGCGTTATTTTATAATTAAAATTTTACGAACAATGGTATGGTGTGTAGGTATTGGCCTCTTCCTAGAACAATCAGCTAGAAACTTCAGTGCTTAATTATCAATGCTTTATTTGCAGGAAATTTCATCTCTATTTAGTACCTTATAATTAAAGTTTAATTATTTATTTCTATTTCTATGACGCTGTAGCTAAATAGTAAGTATAGATAAGTTTTATGACATTTATTCTTATTTATAATTAATAACATGTAAATAAATAATAAATATAAAAATAAAAAAGCCTTTTATTTCTTACTATAAACAAAAATAACAATGAAACTAATAAACATGCTAATATTGAACATACTAATATTTATTATTATACTTTATTGTTTAGCAAAAAAAGAAGTAATTAATAACACTGTATGTAAAGACATCAAATTCAATACAAAATTTGATGGTGTAACCAGGAGTCGGTGACTCGGTAGATATTTTATCACGAAATTTTCGTTAAAAATAAAATATGTGTTTCTATCAATTAAAAAAGGTACTGAATTTGTTGTATAGTGACTTGATGGTAAATGATTATCGTTAGAGCAATCGCGTTGTCACGATTGAAATGACGAGTCTTATACAAAAAGTTATAATTTAATCTTAAGGTCTTTATAAAGAAAAATATGTCTAGTTTTTCAAAAACGTTAATGAAACCCAACGATATTTATAGGATATGTGAATTTACTTTGAAGGTAGATGTGTTACATCTTCTATAACTTGGCAGTTGGTTGTCGGTCATAAAAGCGATATAAGTAATCTGCGTGTTTCCTTATTATCCCGAGTACATAATAACAATAACAATAACAATAACATACATACATAACAATATTATATTTAATAGATATGTTGTACACCTACAAATCAACCGAAAAAGTATTCCGTACAGTAGCGGCAGCACACATACGTAGTAGACGTTCTAATTAGGATATTTTTGCGTCTTCAAAATTTAGCAGTTGTAAAATACATATCTATTTAATATAATATCATTGCTGCAACCTTATACTTATAATACCTTCATTATTATTAAGATCGATACTATAACCAATAATGCAGCGTTTTCGAGTACTGTTATGACTAAGTCGAATTAAACCGCATTAAATTCGCGAAACTTGTAACAGCTAGCGACTGCTGGTGATCGTCAGTTCGCAACTTCACAACTTGTCTGATGCAACGGTGTTTGAAATACGTACGCTTCATCAAAGCGATGAAATCCTAAACTTTATTATACAAAATTTTACTTAGGTGAAAACGTTTTTGTATGCACGATAAACATTAACGTTACCTCTGGTTTTAATTAGTCTATAGTTTGAACTAAATATACGTTAAGGTAATTCCTTATATCATGGCATAATACTAATGATGATTAATAGTAATATAATAATAACGTTTTATACACAAAAGCTATATACGTATTTCGATTGTTACTAAGCTATTTATAATACTTCTTATCAATGGAACATAGTGTGACACTACGAGTACACCAGTATTTTATACATTTTATCCCTCTTATTATAATCATAGCACAGCGCTTTGAACAATATATGTTAAATATATTTTCATTCAGCTCGTCATATGATTTGAATATTTTCTATCAAGAAGATCTGAATGGTTATTAGTAAAACTTTACCATGTGTAATCAGTAAGATCCATAGCTCTTTATGACGTCTCATAAATCCCTACTGATATCATAAATGTCTATCTGTTACGTTTTCACGCTAAAACTATTAAACCGATTGTCACTTAATTTGGTACACGGATGGCCTAGACTCTAGAGCCTAAGAAAATGCATAGGCTTCTTATTAACTGGAAAACAGGATTATAAGGTGGGGGGTCAATGTTTTTAAAAAAGTCCACGCGGACGGAGTCACCGGCAAGTATTTTCTAGAAGCATTTTAAACATTTTGAAATAGCATTGTTGTCTTTAACAAGGCTTGCCGTACCGATTAAAACACGGCAGTAAATTCCCTTGCGGTAACTGAACAGAATACTCATTCACTACACTATCAGATTGGGTAAGAATTAAGTTTAATGCTCTTAAGACACCACGTATCTCTAAGCCATAGCTTTAGGCGAAATTTATAGGTGCTGTTTATTTAATACAGATTTATTTCTGAGCGTGCTTAAGGGGTAAAATAAAATTTAAAATGCTTGCCACTAGTTTTGTTGGTTAATTAATTAGCATTGGATAAGCTGACAATAAACTATAAGTATTTATGCAAAATGAAACCACTCGACCGATTTTCTTTTTTGGGTTTATTCAAGAATTCTTATCTAAATATAGTCTATTTCATGGTCATTCATACATCTATGGTCATTTTTTCATTCCTAAATTGATTTGGAATGAAAAAAATGATATGTTTTTTTGGGCATAAGAAAATACAACATATTTAGATAAGAATTCTTCAATAAACCCAAAAAAGAAAATTAGTCGAGTGGTTCAATTTTGCATAAATACTTAAACATAAAACTTTAAGAGAGTAAAAAGGGTTTAGATCTTCCGAATGCAATTCTAACTCAGATACATTATTACATAGTAATAGATAATTAATTTAAGACAAAGTATATAGAACAACAAAGGGTGTTGCTAGACATGATAGTATGTTTGTACTGTAACTATGTACTAGTTCTGGTTTAGTATGTGTAGATGAAACTAACTGAGATGGTCTTAATGGGTTTGACGTTATGCATAATTAGAATATTATATGAATATTGTATTCTAATAATCTAGTACCAATTGTTGCATACATCGTGATAAATCAATTAATTCAGTATCATTGGTGATTTTGTACATTTGATAAAATGAAACGGTTAGAAAGGTGACCTATATACGCCTTCTGGCCTACCAATTACTGCATTATTGTAATATTAACAGAGAAATATTATCACTAGTCACACTGTTAGATTACTTTTCTAAGAGCTTTTTTTTAATAAAGGCTAATATTTGGCTCATTTTATTTTAACTTTTCTGGCAATCGAGCCAGATTTAACTGAGTAAAAATCTTTGAAATCGATACAGCCGTTTTTTAGTTATATGTGTAACACTACTTATAGATTGTTCATTTATTAGTCTTTGAATAGCGATTCCTTTAACACTTATTGCAAGTTTTTGTTTGAAACTTTTACACCATACTACTTCGAACCAGCACATCCCGGCTAAATTACATCTTGTCCTGATAACCTCGTTTAGGTTGTAGTTCAATTTAAATGATTATTATACTAGCCATGTGTTTTGTTTCTTAAACATAAAATGCAGTCCCATTAAGAAGTTAGAATACTAAATGTAAGTAATAGACCAACTTGTGTTTAATGGGTTTATTTAAATAAAAACAACGTTGAAAAATTTACACATTTATTTGATACAAAAACACTTTGTCAAAATATTTTATACAACTTATTATAACATTTAAAACGTTCGTATATTATACTAAAAGACAAAATTACACAATTGCTTCTTGCGATTAAATAGATACATACTTATATATTTATTTTAAATATTATAACAGAACTAAATAAATATACAATTTAAATCCTTTATGGATTTTCATATTATATTATAAAGATCATGATAAATAAAAAACTTAAATTCTTGCTGTTATCAACATGATGTGTTAATGACATTAATATCTTCCATTTACAATTAAGAGACCTTTACACAGTATCATGCTATGAACGTGTCAGGCAAAAAAATATTCTCTGTATTAAAAAGTATGAGAGCATGCTCATTAGCCCGTTCCGTTACCGACCAGCACCGTCCATGCACGGACCGGCAAGTATTGTCGATACATACGACTTTGATACGCTCTATTGAGCATAGTAAGCCGTATCGGGTTGCTTGACGTGTGATAGCACGGTCATGGTATGATACGTTGTAACCTTAAAGAATATCAATCAATTATTTATAGTTTCTTACAGAATTTCACTTTAAAGTCAATAAATTTAGGACTAGATCAATTTTTAAGCTCACACAAGGTACATTTACTTAAATCAGAAACTACAAATCAATTACAAATTTTTCGAATATTGGTGTCGAATTTTCATTATTACAAAACTTAGGCGATTTTAGCTTAAAATTTTAACAACCATTTTTATCATTTGAAACCTGAACTTGACACTCTTGTACTAGGAAGAAAAACGTGCATAGGTTTAATTAGGGTGTTTTGATATAAATTCATACTATAAATTAACATGGAATGCTACCATAAGTGGACAAAGGCCTCTCCCAAATAATTCACGAACAGATGTGTGTTTGTGGCCTGAAGACCGTGGTTTACCACCTTGATTCAGACAGTCTGACAGATAACATGATATTGTAACAATTTAAATCTGCAGATATATCTGTAAGACAAATCGTTGCTGAGAAATCGTCGTCGCATTGGAAAGCATGTCACGGATTTCAAAAGACAATCGAAGTCAATATCGGTGCTGTATGTAGACACATTGAACGTCCGATTTGTGTGACTGTGTGTATTATAATAGACCAACCTTATTTTATTTACGAAACGATTAGATTACAATGGAATGCTAAAGCTTACTTATTAAATTAAAAAAAGAAATAGAGTAAAATAAATTCGTCATTTCACAATACGCCTTAAACATCACAATACAATTTTGACTAGATGTAATCACGAAGTCTTCATGAAATTAGAACTAATTATATAAAAATTCTTACATAGCTATTTAATTATACCATCATAATACATTTAATTCATTCTCGATATTTACAAAGTTTGATAAGTATATTACAGTACTGTTAAATATCTTTATAATTAGAATATTCATCAAACTAACAACCTCTATTGTTATGAAAATCATAATACTATTAATTCTATTGGGTTTTCGTTATAATGGCTAGCTTTTGTTAAAACTGACAATTGGGACCTTATTTCTATATAGAATAGCAACATACATCATGGCGATTTATATACACGTGTAATTAGAATTAAAAGTCTATTCCTCATTCGTAACGTCTAGAATTGAACCATAAGTTACCATCTAAGTGTAAAAGAAAACAAAAGGTACACTCCATAGTAGAAGACTGGCCGGGGTATATCGAGAAGCGGAATTCATTTCGTGAAATCTAAAAGTTTTCATTTCATTTTGGATCGGTATAACTGGATCCACAATAAACGGTGGGATCTCGGTAGTTTTAACTGTTTCTTTAGGGCATGGTAATGTTTCAGCTGGCATTTTTAATACGTTCCTCTTGATGCCCTTTTTCGCTTCACCGCTCTCGTTTTCATCGAATTTTTTGTCCGATGCATTGAACTTGTCGACAATTTCGATGGTGGGTCGCGCGTTTATGACGTCATAGTTATAGTTTATTTTGTTGTCGTCCGACATTTTGTTGTACGCAGAGCTGACGATCGGCGGGTCCATTTTGCATGTGACTCCGTCGAGGGAGTCCTTAGTGCTTTGACTTTTTGTCTCGTTCCGTAATGAATGCATCCATTTCAGTCTGCAGTCACAAACGAAGTTGTTCTCTGTAAACAGAATTAAAATCTAATTAGTAAGCAACGAAATACAAGAGCAAAATGAGTCTATTGTTGCCAGTTTTGCCGCTCAAAAATGTGGATCCACAAAGCAATATGAGACAACACGTATATTTCCATTTCTATTATTAGTATAATATATTGAATTCTATAGAGATCAAAAAATATCCTCACTACTATGGAAAATGCTATACGTTTTTATGATTGTAACTCTTAAATGCGAATTCTATGAATTTGGTTCGAATTTTAAACATTTTATCAACAAACATAAGATAAATTTATCATATTGGACGTTTTAAAGAAGTATTATAAAGATATTTTTACAATAAAGACCTAATTTTTTTAGTAACAGCTTTTTAAGGGATTTATTTATTTGTCGTTTATTTCGACAAAATAATACACGAATAACTTTTATGAAATGTTGGTCGGCCTGTTATTCCAGGAAATCATTTTTATGGAATAAATTAAGATGAGTAGGTATAATATTATCATATCAAGAACTAATTATGTTTCATCATACATGCATTGAGATTAATATTATATTCAGCATACATAGATATAGCGAGAATAATTCTAGCTATAATTAGCTCGAATAAAGTTCATGTCGAAGTCATATAGTTTATTTGGAAGACTTTTTGAAGATAGATGTTTTTTTATTTATAACATAATGTTTGCCCCCTATGTAAAAAATAAAAAAAGGCCCCCTGTTCCTTTAAGCAGGCGAGCCACCTGATGGAAACTGGTCATCGCCTTCATTATTAACATGATTCAAATTGTCTGCAGTCCAAAAAATCGGTAGTGTGCAGGGATTCCTATATCTATCCTATTTAATTAGTGATACGCAGATAAATTGTTATATAAAATATGGGATAAATAACTTCTCAAACAATATTATGGGCCTCAATTTTTCAGCAAAGTTTGCCTAGCCCCCTTTATCATGTAGCGTATCACAAATGTTCAGGAGACAATTTCAAAGTAACTTCAACCGGCTTCGGGAGTAAAACTTTGTAAACATTTTATGACAATTCTCGTTAAACGGTGACGTAAATATTACTTTTATTTCGTTTGTGTAATGCGGAGGAGTGACTTTGACTTGGTTATAAGTAATTTGATTTCTAGACATTGATGAGACGATAATAGTTCTGATTACATTATATACATAAAAATCATTATTTATATTAATTTGTGTAGTTAAAATGTTATATTGTAAAAGTATTTATATATAACAAAACATATAAGAACGAAGATTTAATAAAATAATGTTAATTTAAAGTATCTGCAAATCTACTGTTAGTCTGTGAAGTAATAATACTTATAAATTTAAAAAAACAATTAAAAAAAATACTTTTAGTGCTACTTAATAATTATATTGTAGGTATACCAACTCTTAAACGATCATAAATTTCAAATTAACCTATGTTATACAAAGACATGCTCAGCGTTCGCCCCGCGGAATCATAAACCAAAACTTCAAACAGTTATTAAACTTATTCTTCTCGTTAAACATTCAAAATGTTTTCGAACTCATTATAGAACCTATAAGGCTGTACTAAATATTCATTACCTTCGAGAAGCAAATTGCTGTTCGGTGGTTTCAAATTATCCAATATAGGCTTGATATTGTCGAAAGTTAACGCGTGTAGTTCATTTGAGCGTAGGTCGAGAGCGCTTAAGCCCCGCACTCCTTCGAACAAACCGGAGGGGATGACGGCAAGTTTATTATCATCCAGGGACAGTTTCCGAAGCTGAGACAACCCGTCGAATGCGCGAGCTGATATGTACTTTATTTCATTTTTACCCAAAAGTAACTCTTGCAAATTCCACAATTCGGCAAACGTGAACTCGGTCAAATTGTAAATGCGATTCTTTCTGAGATCCAATTTCCGCAAGTTCGCCAATCCATCAAACGTGTGACGGTTCAAATGGAATATGCTGTTCTTGTTCAGGTCCAATTCCAACAGATTGAACGCGTGCTGGAAGGCTCCGTTACTAATCGTTGTTATGTTGTTTTTGGTCAGCGTCAGCTTTTGTAATTTGGAAACATCGAAAAATGAATCCTTGCCAATTTCCAATATCATGTTGTCTTCCAAATTGATAACTGTCAAGTTGGGAAGATGAGCGAACGCGTACGTTTGAAGCGTTTCAATTTGGTTTTGGGATAGCGACACTTCTTTCAAATTAGTTAGATTTGCCAAAGCAAATGGGGCGACATCAACTATGTTCCCGTACTTTATGTTTATAGATCGAAGCCTTTGTAAGTACTGGAGCGCTTTGGTTGGCACGTAGCCTAACGCGCCGTCAACGCGAACGTTGAAAGACAAAGTTTGCAAAGTTGGTTGTGATGCGAAACTTTGCCAGATGAGGTCGTCTCGAGGAATCCCCCCGTTGAAAACCCAGCACTCCGCTTTCGTTGCATTTCTGGGTTCCCGCGTATTCTCGCAGTAGCAATGCACTTTGGAGTCCCTGTCGGTTATGTCACAGATGTTCTTTTGGAAACCACCTTTCTCTTTTGTTCTTCGTTTAGTGTTGTCTCTGGTTTGGACGGCCGAGGACATTTCATTGACCAGAGCCAAAACAATGAGTAAATAGAGTCCCAATGCTCGCTGCTCCATTTTATTTTATCTGAAACAAACAAACATAATTTGTTAATTTAGTCAGTTAACTGATAATAAAGAGCTTATTTAAATTGTAGAATCTCATTTACATTATGACATTAGGCCGGAATTAATGACATTAACATGACCTATTTATTATTCAATTGACTATTTAAATCGTGGCTACAAATCCGTTCTAATTAATATGCAGAGTTTTGAGGTTATTGCTAATTATTTCAGTCCTCATTAGTTTCATATCTTTTTAATTTTATTTAATTTCAAATCTTAATTGTAATTATAAATAGTATGTGCTATTTCAAATAAGAAAATATGTAAACAAATGGAACAAAGGTCTGCTCCAAGATTAAATAAAATAAAAGAGAGATATAGTAAAATTGTATTACACGAAGAAATACTATTACGACACATACATAGGAGAGGAGAACAGAAAAGCCAACAATACTAGAGCTGGGATATCGACGATCTTTGTTTAAAATGTAAGTTTAGATAAACAACGGGATACAGTCTTTGAGTAAGCGTTTCTTTGCACTTGACGGGAAAATATTTTTGTGCATTTATTTGGATTACGTGCACGTAGAACTTTAGTTATATCATAAACTCAAATTCTTGAAATAATATTTTTTTTAAATATAGCTAATAATATTGTCATCTCGTTTGTGTAACTAGTATGGCCGTTACATTAGGGATTACTAGTTCACAAACTTAAAATATTTCAACATTTAAAAGTAACTACTCATAAAAGCTTCTACTAAAAAATATTAAGTTATTGTTTATTCATTTATAGAATACATAGTAATTATTGTTAACAAAAATGTCTAATTTATATTTTAGGCTAGGTATTCATTTATCCAAAACATTTAGGTTTATAAAAAAAAAATATACATAACATAGATAATATGGTTTATATTTATTTTAAGAACACAACGTTCAAGCATCTACATTCTATATGCTCAATTGAAAATCTAAAAATCAATTCCGCATGAATGAACACGCGAGCTAATTAACACTGAATCACCTACACTTCAACAGCTTGAATAGATAAAATGAAATGCGCAAAACAGCAGCGTTAAAATCAATATCCAGGGTATTCAATAGAGCCTTATTGTTTAGGCTGGCCACAGCGCTCGTAACCTAATTCTGAAACCGCTTTGAAATTCAAATTTAGAAACGCACAGGCATATCGTTGCTTATCTATACCGACCGGTAGGTTGTTGAATTGTAAGATGGTCATTTATAGCGGATTGCGGGCGAAGTGATGAGTTAAAGGCCGATGTACAGCCGCCTGGGCAATTGTTTGTGTACATTTATAACGACAACCTTGGGAATTTAGGGTTGGCACTTTTCTGTAATTGATTGATGATAGCTGAAAAAGGTCGATTGTCAATTGATTTCAAGTCCAGTACAAAAAATGTTTTAAATATCGGCACCTCCTGAAATTTTTTGATCGTTGTAAAATAATAGACAAATATAATTTATTTGGCTTCAAATTACGAAATAGATTTCCTTGGTATCATAAGGCGGACCCTTTATTTTGTATCGGTAAACATCAATCTCATGAGATTAAAGCTGATTAAATCAACCAGCAACCATTAAGAGCTAATGATTGATTTTTAGTATAAAATTTTTATCTCATCCATTTATAAACTCACTAGAACAATTACCTATGTATTGTACATTTAGTATAGAGACCATACTCTGTGGTATATAACCGACCAAATAATAACATTCGTAGCAATAACTACATGGTATTTGGAGATGATGGTATGAAAACCACCACTTCGAATTACACAACCGTATTAGAAGTACTGCTGTATTAAAATACTTATAAAATAAAGTATTGGATGCTTAAATGTGACAACATAACGCTTTTATTTGTAAACAATAATGATTTTCAGATAAACATTAAAATATTGGCATTATACTTTCGGAAGGATAACCTCTGCTAGTTTGCCAACATCGCATCGCCACTACACTTGCTCTTAAAATCCTCTTGGTATTTTTATATTACAGTTAGATATAAAATCTGGAATTTTAGATACCCCCGGCTCATACGAAACGTATGAACATTAACAACAAACTCATGACAACATAATTGAAATATATAAACATTGCGGACTTTGTTTAAGTAAATAAAGTAACCTCCTCAACGCGCAAGCAATGTATTCCGTGCGTGATTCAAATCACATCAATTTCGACATCTGTTACGCTTGCCCTTTTTGTCTCAACCTATCTTGTCCCAAAGGAGCATTTAGAAATGGACGAATAACGTGTTGTCCTTTAAATGGGTTGTCTGATTTATAGTAATGTTGCCTGTAAATAGACATTTTCGTTATTTATTGCCTGTTCATGTGTAGGTACGTAAGAAAATTTTCGGTGTAAAATATTAGAGTAGTAAGCAATACATTTTTCCAAGGAAATGAGAATCCATTTGTTGTGGATAGAATGAATGTAATATTATTGAAAACAGAACACGGCACGGCATAATTCACATTTGCTTTTAACGGGAGTGTTCATAGTACCTACAGTTTAAATGGAAATGATATTTTAAAATCAAAATAAATATATTTGCTGCGGGCTGCCTGTGAAGTATAGATTAAATATATATTATTATGATTAGATTATTATGCAAATTTTCGCGGTTCTAATATAAATAGGAGTAACACTAGAATTTAAATATAATATATAGGTGCTCTATTTAGCTTAAATTCTATCTCAAATATAATTGAATTCGTGGAAACCCAATAACTTGAGCAACAAACAGCGCCTAATAATATTAACTCGGGTTCAATGACTCACGATTTAATACTGAAATGAAATAACGGAATATGATGTACATCGCTTTAATAACACTTAAAACAAATTACAACTAAATAACAATATTTACAACGCAACCAGACAACAATCATTACTATAATAGAATCAGGCAACAATCAATCATAAAATTTTCAACAACAATCACACGTTCCATTTTTAAATCAATCAACTTTAACGGATCTTATGAGACCCCTTTTTAGTATGGATTATGGTTTCATAAACTGGAACTTTGAAGGGTACAGGCTTTTCCACTGGGACTATGACGTGCTTTATAACTTCGAAGGGTACTTCTTTGATCTTCGGGACATGTACCGTCTTTTCTACTGGATACGGAACGGACTTTTCAACTGGAATGGAAACTTCTTTAATGATTGGAATAACTACTGCTTTCGGAACTGGAACTTGGATTGGAACTGGATGGGGTACTGGAATAAGAACTGGTTGATTGATTTTGAATTCCACGTTCTTGGGTAAAGGGACGATGACTTCTTTATAATGTTTGATTTCTTGAGGGTTTTCTTCTTCAACGTGTTGGTGGACGGGGTAGGAGTGTGGCTGCAGGTCATGCCCGTGGAAATCTTGGCTGAAGTCGCCGTGGTCAGAACTGTCTTCTTCATAGCCGCCATATTCACTGGGTTGTAACTGTAACAATTATGGAGCGATGGAATTATAATGATTGTAACTCTAACTATACGTTTAATAAAGATAAGAAGTTTCTTACGGAAAATTTTTAAAACAAGAGCTATATTATATTAGAATAGACTTGTGTAAAGTCTAAAGTCATGAAGCACAGAGAGTCAAATAAAACAATAGAATTCCAAGAGGAAGATGGTAAAATTCTTGGTATCCTATTTTAATAGCAGTTCTGCTATTCAGGATAAGAATTATTATAAATATAACTAAACAAACAAAATTAAAATCAGTACATAACTATAGATATTTTAGCAAAACTAACCCGATTTCATTTCAAATAAATTTCCATATCAATCTATAGTATTAAATTCACGACACCTGTACAAAATAATATGCACGTTAAACTCGTCGGAAATTCATTTCGAAATAAAACACAAAAACTGAAAACGCGAAAGTGAAATTAATTTATTCCCATGGTAACGGTTTGGCGCCTTTTTTATCTGTGCAAAAACAAAATGTCGGCCGGAGCAGATCACTACGCTTTTGTGTTTTTTGTATTTTTTTCCCACTCAATGGCCGCTGTTCTACAGATTACGCAAGAGTATGAAGGTTGCGTAATATTAAAAAAAAGTGTAGCGAATTGAATCGAAGTTAGATTGAATGGAGATGATTATTTTATGATATAACTTCTCTAAACAACAATACAATATTGTTTAAATAACTTAATAAGAAAGTTATGTATTAGTGGAAATTACTTAAAGATTTTGTCTTTAGTTGACGTAAAGAATAAACAGTATAGGTCGAAATCCTTCAACAACAGTGACATTAAGTTCTGCGTTATATGTAAATAAATAAAATAAAATCTTCAGGACATTTATACACAGCGCCAGCTAGTTCCAAGCTAAGCAGAAGCTTGTGTTATGGCAACTAGATAACGGAATAAATTACTTATACATACTTTTCTTTAGTAAATACATACATAAAATAAATATATAATATGGCGCAGTGGTAACACAACTGCTTTCTGCGCGAAGGGTCGTGGGTTCGATTCCCACACCGGAAAATATATTTGTAATTTACATTTGTATTTTTTATGGGGTCTGGGTGTTGCTATGTATTGTATGTATGTATTTACAAAAGAAAAGTATGTATATGTACTTTATTCCGTTATCTAGTTGCCATAACACAAGC
>DWAJ01004513.1:0-12806 GCA_018238005.1 Eurema mandarina
CCCCCGCCTCTCACTGTAACACCTCCACCGCTACCCCCTATGATCATTGAACTGCCACTACCCCTACCGATAACCGTCACGCAACCAGCTGCGCCACCCATGTGCATCACTCCCCCGCCCCCCGCACCCCGCGGGCTTCCTTCAGCCCGCCCCACCCCCCGGCACCCCCCATGGCTCATAGGACAAGATAACGAATTATAATTATATATTTTTACTAGCGACGCCTCGCGATGTGGCCTATGGTATAGTAGCGTAAGTCGTCAAGTACCGAAAATAAATTTTCAAATCCAACTTGTGGTACCAAATTATGGAATGGAAGCTATTCCATTTGCTAAAATGGAGGTCACAAACAAACCAAGAAACTCCTTGAGTGTAATAAATATGTATAGGCATTATATCGTCCTCCCATGTACCTAAGCAAAGTCCACTTATTAAACTAACAATCACTTTATCTTCATATGGACTTTAGCCGAAGTGAAGGAAGGATTACTAAAGCCATAAGTATTTGATGAAATGTTGTTGTGTAAGCACAAGGATATTATCATATTCGTATCAGCAGGAAATTTTATATTATTTATTTATCTAAGTAATATATGTGTTAGTTAACCTTAGATATAACATTAGAGTTATTTTAAACTTTTCATATCCTTTTTACTTTATTGTACTTACGACTAACTGTATCAACTAAAAAACACTTCAATCGATTTAATCATTTTTGAGATATATTTAAAGTCAGTTTTAAACTTTCTTATAACTTTGTGTGTGTCAGCAATACAAGTAGTATAAAACTGTCCGCTGGGCCAATTACAGTTGTTTGGGGTCGGGTGGCGATCGCCCCCGATCCATCGGCGCGGGTTCGATTCCGGCTCTAATTATATTGTAACTTGCGTGCGAATGATATATTTGAGGAGTCTTGATACTTGAGATACGCAAATTGTTTTATATTTTATTTTTGTGATGCATTTAAAAAGTTTAGTAAAGTAAAATTTATGATTGTAATTTTTTAATTAAAATATTTTTAATTTTTATTGAAATTAAAGAAATATTATGTACTAGTAAAATATATATCAAAACAATGTGTTCAATTGTTTGTAAGTAGGTAATCTTGTTAGTGCTATGTCAAAATTGTAAAGCTAAATACTGTACGTTTATATTTTACGAATTTTTTATTTATTTATCAGGTAACCCAGTCCTACAGGACTGGGGTACCACTATGTTATGGTATCTACCATTCGACAAAACTATTAGCAATATCTTAATATTTAAATAACAATTTCTGTGTTTAAAAATCTTTGGACTATTTAAAAACAATCCAGATAAATAAACTATTAAATATTTTTATAAATATGATTATAAAATATGCAGAAACAAAAATGATAAAATATTATTTTTTATTTATAACTACCTAATGAAGATTATTTCCCCATAGAATATTTCAAGTATCAACCCCGTGCAATCGCGCAACACGAAAGTTTGATGGCGATAAGAAAGTCAGTTGAGAATGTAATAATATACATAATTGTATCGAGTGGTGGTCGGTGGTCGGTAGTACCACTTGTTCTTCTGTTTTAATTACCAAACAAACATATATTTTGAAACCGTTAAAAACAAGGATTTTGTACATTTGTATTTAGTTAAACAACCTTAAAGTAGTAGTAATTCTATAATAATAAATCTATATTAAAAACTTTATTTAAGTTAATATTCAATAAAATTTTATTAATTAAACCCCTTAAATATTTAACGTACCTAATTAATAAGGTAATTTTTGAATGGTGTTTAATATTTAAATACCGAATGATTGTTTGACATGTGACGTCACTTTTTTGCAAGAAAACTTTTTTTGTAAAAAAGGGTCGTAGGGATCGTGAACAAAAGAAAAACAATGCTGTCCACCGTAACTATTGACACGCACGCGGGCAAAGGCAAAAAAAAGATTTAACGTAGTTTTCTTAAAACACCCTCATTATAAAAATTAGAAAAATCTGGAATAAGGTTCTTTCAAAATATAATTTTGTTTAAAGTACCTACTATTTTTTGTTAGAAAAATTTCTTATTGGAAACTCATTGGTAGACATCATTTTAAAACTCGCTTACCCAGTTGGATTTACTAGTCTTATATAAGGCATAATTTTCGACTATTTTTAGATAAAGTAATAGAATAAGAAAAGTGAAGACAGTCTTCATCAAAAGTAGGCGTTTGGTCTAACTTTACACTAAAACATTAATTTTCATTGTATTTTGTATATTCCTAATGACCATCATATTAGGCTCTAGTCAAAACCCTCAGATAATAGTTTTGTGTTAAAAGGATTTTTAATCTTGTATGTTACCAATCTTGTATGTAATACAATTTTTTGGTCCATATAGGGTTTTATGAAAATTTATACAATACATTCCTATATAAAATACAAGACTCCATTAATCGAATCAACACTAAAATAACCGTTCACATTAAAAAACCGAAATATTAAACAATAATTAAGACCCCGCTATTGACCTTAAAGCGTCAATTTGGTATTTCGTACGATCAAAATGGGACCTTAACCCCGCTACTGAGGGTGTGAGTTCGCGCGACGAGTTCGTCGTTTCGGCCGACCGGCCGGTCACGGTGGCCGGCCGCGCACAAACGCAATTACTGGCGTCGGTTGAAGTTGTGGTGTAGCAAGGAAGTCGCACAAAGAACCTATCGATATTCATCGATCGGCTCATGTGTAATGACATGCCTCGAGACAGACGAACAGACGGACAGATTATTATTTCAACTGCTCGCTTTTGTTTGGTTTTGTCGGTCTGTTTAACCTGTACAATAAGTTTTTTATTACATTATTGTATTACTCGTCCTTCTATCGTTGTAAGCATATATAAATGTTTT
The DNA here is from genome assembly GCA_018238005.1 of Eurema mandarina. Taxonomy (NCBI): domain Eukaryota; kingdom Metazoa; phylum Arthropoda; class Insecta; order Lepidoptera; family Pieridae; genus Eurema; species Eurema mandarina. Next base: position 2,876 of record DWAJ01004513.1, read on the forward strand.
AATGTCTCACGAAAACATTAAAAAAATTAAATTATGTAGGTCAGACAGGAAATAGGTACCTACTACATAAACGACCTTATATAGCACCGCATGTTTGTGTGATTTTTCGAAAGATTGATAAAAAAGTTACAACAATTACTTTGTTCCTCAATTTAGTAACTGTCTTAGTTCTATGTTTTCTTGAAAGATATTGTTTTTAAAGTGTTAAGACTTAATTGTCCCGTTGCCTTAAATATTATGACTAATTAAATTTTATTTAAATACTTTAGTGAGTACTTTCAATAATAACTTGTACACATGCCTCGTCTGTTTTCTCGTCCAATAAGTGACGGTTACACAAAAAGCGCAAAAGCAATACGACTTCACCTGTCTTTGAATATTCATTCCTTACCCCAAAGCTGGCGGCCGGCGCCCTGCGCGCGCGCCTTAAATCAACCAGGCTCCAATTTATCAGCTATTGTAATAAAAACCACATTTGGTCGAGCGCGGTCGGGCGAAGCAATCGGCTTCCGATCTCCGTACATCCGTCCCGCTCACACCCACCAATATATCCATTAGGCGTCTCTGTCCTCGTCAGTAATTAGCGGCTTGTAGCAAGACCTATTGTTTAGCGACATGTGTGTGATGGGAACTGTTAATTATACCGATTTTATCGATATCGACATTTATGTTAATTTTAAATTTAGTTCTTAACGTACTTTTAAATTGCGGTTGTAACCAAATTTTCCATTATAGAACTTAATTATAACTAGCGACAAGTTAAGCTCATGTATATTGCTAAGTCATATCGACTATAGTATCTTTAAGTTAGTGAAATAGGAAGCGACGTTATTTGTGAATGTCAAAGACTTTGACTATTCCGGGAAATAAAACAAGATTGGCTTTTAAAAGGATTCTTTATCTGGAACTTGCGAATCTAGACTGTCTGAAAAATTCCATTAAAAGTAATCACCAGCAGTGATGCTTTGCGAATGTGTTAAGAACTTATCTAATAGGATATTGCGATTTACAGTACCTTTGTCTTAATGATATTTAGGAGTCTGTCAGACCACATTACATCTAGCAGTGAAATAAAACTCAGTTCCGTCAAAGATATTAAACTCTTACCAACCACGTATGCGAGTCGTTTGCCGGTTCACATTGTGAAGCACAAAAGTATTAAACGTTACACGACTATCCACTTAAATCGCATGCAAAATAGATATTCACAATAAACCATAAATAACAATCATGTAAATAGCCCGTCAAATGCCGAAAAATTTAAATATCAGCCATAAAATCGGTTTGATCACAATAGACGCGTCGCGCCACTCGCCCGAATTGGCTTAGCGGCATTTAATGAGCTATTGAAAAATGATAGCAAAAATAATTCCTAGTCAACGATTTGCATAAGCCATTTAAGGGTTCATCTCTTCCCATACTTGAGCGTTCTCATATCTACAAAGAGATTTAAACCTTATACATTAAAGTTAAGATTTATATTCGGTTGCGTCGCGTGTGCATACAAATGTATGTTCTATTGAAAGAAGGTTAAGTTTGCATTATTCGCGCGTGAATGAAATATTGCGCGCTCCGTCATCTTGCTCAGCTAATCATTGAACTGAACTGGCTCTGTTCTGCGGTTTTACCCACGTTGAGTCTGAACTCTTCGTTGATATTTTGTTATTTTGATGGAATAATGAGGATCAGAGATAAATTTTACCAAATTAAAGATTTGAGCAATACATTTCTACCTAATGAAAGCTTTAACATTAACTGATATTTTTGCTAAAAATTATTTGTTTATATAGCAAAGTTTATATAGAAAACGCAGTTTCGCTTGCGTAGCTACTTTAGAGTTTACTGCTTTAGTAAACTAGTATTAAAAATAATGATCTTTATTAAAACTTGAACACTTCTCGAAATACAAACCTTGATTCCAAAGATTAGAACGTTCAAACAAACAAAAATTAAACGATATTTACACATGATATTTATTCTATTAAGCGAGCAATGTCGCAGCTTTCACATAGTTTAAAACAGATATTTAACCCATAAAGAGTATGCAAATTTGTGTGTTTCGTGAGGGGATACCAATACGCCGATGACAGATGCACAGACAATTCAAAAACATCGGATCGGGTTGCCAACGCAAATAATGTATTCATTTTTAATAATAACTTTTACTTTTAATTTTAAATTAAAAAGTTTCAAGTTTCTAAATATTAAATTGAGACACCATTATTTTATTAATTTTAATAAATAATTTGTCACATAAAATAGTGTTTCGACAAAATATTTTTTTAACGTGATAATTACATTTTTTTTGCCAATTAAATAACGTGTGCCAGCATTATGTGTGAACAATAACTTTTTAATGACTAACTAAGTAGTAAACTTAAAACTAAACACTTATTCTAGTTTCTACTTATGTTAAGAGTTTCTCCTTGAATGAATTTAATAAGAGAACTTAACTAACCATAATTATAACTATGCCATGTTAAAAAAATCTACGTATATTTTGCTTTACATGCAAATAATGACTAAATTGAATAATTCCTCCAAAATACGATTATAGAAACATTGTACGTATTTACGAAAATTTTAAGACGTGCTCACGTTTAAGTCAAATAGACTAATTAGATAGTATTTATAATATACTAGCTGTTGCCCGCGACTCCGTCCGCGTTTACTTTCATAAAAAATTTATTCCCCTGGAAACTGGATAAAAAGTATCCTATGTCCTTCTCCTGGTGCTAAACTACATCCCCACCAATTTTCAGCCAAATCAGTTGAGCCGTTATCGAGTTATAAATGGTGTAACTAACACGATTTTTTTTTATATATATAGATAATGACTTAATTGAAATTTTTAAAAACATTGTAACTACGTATTTACGAAAATCTTTGAATCGGTCAGCACTTAAGACGTGCTCACGTTATACTCAAATAGATTAACTAGATAGTAATTATAATATCTGAAGTTCTAATAGGGCTCTCATTATTGACAGGTGTAGTGTCCGCTTCATTGAACATACGAAGTCGCCCGGCGCCCGGACACACATCGGCGACTCATTGTTGAATTATTATCAAAAGACCTTGTCGCAAGTTCGATCCCGGTGTTACTTCCCAAATACTTCGTTATTTAAAGTCAAAGTCAAAGTCAAAGTCAAAAGTATTGATTATAAGTTGCATCTTCAAAGTTCAGTTGCACATAATATAAGTTTGTATTAAATATGGCTTTCAAATTATTATGTACTTACAAATATTATGAAACGTAAGCAAATCTACGGCGTTCTCTAGTCTTTACTAACAAATTATAAAGTCTTTATACTTCACTTCCCTGTTTAAAATATAATGATTCCTTATTTAAGATTAAATTCAAACTCCAAATTTAAATATGATAATTTAAAATTCGAATGATTAACCCGTTCCGTTTTTGAAATCCGCATCGAATTGATTGTCAAAAATGGAATTGTATCAATTTGAAAATGGAACGATTTCAAACCGAGAATCGAGATTAATGATTGTCGTTGACGGGCTAATCGATAGGAAATAAATCGATCGAATCATCTATATTAATTACACGCATCGATACGTCGTTAGACTTTATAAATGACTTCTCGGAATGGTAAGATCGTATCGCGGAAGGGAACTTGGCGAACGGATTAGGTGTAACGACCAATTTTTTGCACCTGCTTATGAGATTATAATATATTCTGTGAACTAGGTTATTTCGAAGCGGTGGCCCTAGAGACCAAATGATTGAAGAAAAATTTAATAACTAAAATAACTGTGTTTATTTAGGTACATTTGGCTGCGTGTCTGATGCTCCTATCTCTATACACTATCACAGTATTAAGTCATAATTGCTGATAAGGGCCCTAAAATTAAGCGCCATAACTTGTGCTTTTTAAAAATTTCAACATCAAAAAATGAATGACGCTTCATATTCTCAATTTTAACCAAAAAATAAAACACAAAAAAGAAACATTGCCAAATTAACTCCATGAATAACAGTTTTCGGTTATTTAAATTGACAAAAAATAACAAATCAAAAGCGCAACGCGAAGAATAATATTGAAACTCTCATCCGCATCCATCTATCAAATAACGAATCTATTAATACATCTCAAATGACAGGATATACAAACTCTTTTTACATTTCCGAACTGAATGTGCCATTAAAAAAATAAAACACCCATCCGAATTCAAATTTCGAAAGTGGAGCATTCAAAAAACGAACTGCCATCAATTAGAGTAACTCAATACGGTGTCACATTAAAATGACGAGTCGCACTAATGGATTTCCAAATTTGAATTTCAAATACGTTCGACGCATTGGCGGGAATCGGGATGGCGACCACAGACTACGGATCGGATACAGAGTACCTAAGTATAAAAGAACCACAGATGAGAAACTAATTCAATGACAATTCGAAACTCAAGCCATTTTATGCTCTCAATTATTTATATCTTTTACTTTTATAATTTTTTATAGAACTAATGCACTTAATATTGCGCTGTTATATAGTTTACTAAAATAAAACTTGGAAAATATGCTTCTCAAACATAGCATAAGCAAATAAACCCATTAAAATACGTCCATAGCTACAATAGTTAACTAATTCCTTACACGAGTTAAATCATAAAAAGTCGGTGCGTTCGTTGTGTTCGTCGCGATTAATCCAACGAGCGTATGATACCCGCCCACGGACAGACACACAAACCGATCTCATTACTAACAATGCGCAATATATTACGCGGTTTCCGGTGAAGCGATCCTATGTCCCTCTCTAACCTATTATTATTCTTTTGAACGATGTAAACCAGTTAATGACTCGAGGTTTCGTTATTTCTTGTGTTTTCACATTCAATTGGACAATTTGTACTTACTCGTATAATGAGACTGTCCACGTAGCTATATCGATAGTATCGTAAGCGAAGATGCGGCTTACGACTTAAAAATATTTTAGCAATGCTTTACGACTTGTTTGAGTAACAAACGAACATAACATAAAACATATCTTCCATCATAGTTCTTCGATCTTTGATAACAATTAACCAACTTTAAATAGAAAAATCTACGATATTTGCTATTCCGTTTTTCCAATATTTAATAACCTTAAGAATTGAACTGTTCGGTCTATCTGCGACCCTCCGGCCGCCGCTTCACGTTTGTCATTAGTTCGAGACTTATTATTATCAGCAAACAGGCGTAAAACACAAAATGACGTCTCGCATACAATCGTATAGAATACTTTTGATATGCTAAACAGAAATTGACGGAAGGATCGGTCGGGCCGATACAACCTATTGTGCCATACAATATAGGATAGATATTTGCATATTTTTGATGGCTCCTAAATAGACAAAGGTGTTACGGTTTTCGTTAAAAATAGTCCGCTCTATATGTCTGTAGGGTGGGAGAGGGTTATATTTGATAAGGGTCTATTAAGGTAAATATTAAATCCTTTTTTGATAAAACTATTTTGTTAAGATAAGGCAGCATCTCTGAGATATTTGCTAAGCTCGATTAAAAAAGGAGAAGCATTATCTAAAGTAGTAATAAAGGACACATAAGACAGGTACGATAAGACTAAGATTTCATAATGAGACTAATAAACTACGAGTATTAAAAGTAGTCAAAATAGACGTCGATTGTGTTCCAAGTAGAGCTTTAACATCGCAGGGGTTAATCTGTGTAACACCGTATTTTTCGTTGATTCATATAATATTAGGTATGGGTATACAGTACTCCTATCCCCACAATATGACCTTAAAATTTTAATTCAACGATATATCATTATTCAACTAGGCAACTATACCTAATAACACTTTTGAATCGTCATGGTTTAGATTTGAGTTCTACAAACATGCAAACGAATTACGTTTACGTGATTATAATATTATTACAAAAATAGATAAATCTAAAATAAATTGTTCTAGTTTAAATATTTGTCTATATGTTAAAACAGCTCACCTCATATCTAAGTGACAATAGGCACGATCATTAGAGAATTTCAATAAGAACGGGGGAGCCGGGGAGACCCGGTCGCCGATGCATAAGTAATTATAACAATTATTCTTCCATATGCAATAAATTATATCTGACACCGCGAGTGATTTTCAATTTATAACGACCAAAATTTGACTAACAGTTTTTAATAAAAGTATGTCAAAAACTAAGCACTATTTTTATGGGTTTTAAATATATTTGTTCATTTATTCTTCGTCATATGTACAAATAAAGATACAAATATCTAATATTACAAGAAACTATGCACTAATGGGCGGACTTATTACTACTAGTGATTTTTGCCAGGTAATCAGGTAAAAGATAAAAATATATTATGTGTATATACTTAGGTAATTAATTTTTCGTTTTATTTACCTCTTAAGCAAAGACTTATCCACTTAATTAAGACAATATTCAAGCTACACTCAATAACAATCGTCTTTCAATTTACGTTTGCTTAAAAACAAACAATAAAGCCTGCACAAAAGCTACCTGCGTTTTATTCCCATTGACAGTGAAAGTTTAAACACTATCGTTTAAACTTAAAAGTAAATAATGCAATCAGCTGTTTTAGGGGTACGAGCGTCTGAACAAACGTCTCAAAAACATCTGTCTCGTATTGTCGTAGTTTTATCAATAATGATTTAGTGAATGGTGTCTTTGTGTATGTGTGTGTGTGTGTGCGTGCTGTGGGTGTTTATTGTTTATATTTATAACAACAGCCTTAACTATAGACGTGTTACTTAGATGATATGAATGTGTAATTGTTAGTTTAAAGTTGTTCGTTTCTCTATGATTGAATTACTAACATTAAATCATTTATAGTGTAGATTTGTATTTATAAATACTTTTTAAATCATAGTAATACAATATGTATATATCTGTACTAATATAATATTATAAGAGAATTTACTTTTTAGTTGAATTGAAAAAAAAATTTGGTTTATGAAACTAGCGGTGCTCTACAGTTTTACCCGCATAGTTCCCGTTCCCGGGGCATGGCCTGGATATAAAGTATCCAACGTATTAATCCAGGGTATCACCTATCTACAAACCAAAATTCATCTAAATCGGTCAAGCCGTTATTGCGTGAAAGAATAACAAACATACATTGCCACAATCTTTCACATTTATAGTATTAGTAGGATAAGATACGTCGGGGCACGACTAGTTAATACCTACTTTTTTTTATCTTTATTTTTTTTAAGGGGTTTTTAGCTCTGAAGCCGTGTCAGCCCTATCAAAGTTAATACTTAATGATTAAAACAATGTCTTGGAATCGAACCCGTCCAGTTGCGGTAATGGTCTGTCGAAGTGCCTCAAAAGCGTAATGTGTTTAATTGTAATGACTCGCGAGAACACTGCGCCCGCATCATCAGACCACTGCCATAGAGCTACATATGTTTAGATACGACCCTGTGTTATTTCAGCTTAAAAACGAAAAATAATATACAGTCTTATTTAAACATAGCCAGATCTGTTGATCTCTTGTTTTAATTATAGTTTTGCATTTCAGTACCTACTGCTAAAGTAATTGTCTATTACAGTGGTACCTATAGCTAAAATTAATGACGACATGTTTACAAAAATCCGTCCAGTACCTCATCCTGTTTGTTAATATATTTCGTGTAGTAAGTAGGAACACTGGATATCCTCATTTTCTTTTCTAATAAAGGAGGGTCCTTTATTCTATACCGTGTGTTCTTAAGTTTATATAAACAGAAATAAAATCGATTATAAGTAAAATAGGATATTGAGTTGTTTTTTTTAATAAAGACACCTTTTGTATATCTTGAAAGTAACATAGTAAAATAAATCTCAATAGCAAGTCTAATATAAGTAGTATCACATAGTTCTTCAAACACTTAAAATATATAAAAAAGAACATATTTGTACATTTGTAAAGCAAAGACCATATTCTCTAAACATTAATAGCTCTACATTCTAATCATTTAAATTATAAGTAGTAAGTCCGAAATATCGTCAAATGAGTAGCTGTAAAACAAAAGGGCATGTGGGTTCGAGTCCCGGCCTCCAATAATCGGCACTCGAAGGGGAATTATTCATTAACATGTGTCATTCGTTACCGACATACATATTGAGAGATTTTGTTAATTAAGAGCATATTTGTAATAAGTTCACGAACAAGTATTGTATTAATGAAAACTTTATTTATAAGAACTAAAGTTAAAATATAATTTTAAGTAATATAATATCTAATAAATAATTGATATAATTACGATGTCAAATTATATACTTAATAACAAACAATTAGGTAAAAAAATAATTGATTCAGTACATTTTTAAATCTTTACATAGAAAAACTGTACTTCTAAGTAATAACTTAAATTCATTAAGTGTATATTAAAAACAAATTTGTTATATTATGACCTTATTAAACCAAAACATTCTTCTTCTTTAAGACATAGATGACGCATGTAACATATATTCCAATAGTTTTAAAATTGTACATAAAATCATCATAAAACACATCGTGTTATATATTTAAGTGTGACAAACGATGTTATCAGCTAGATCAAACGGCGGCATTTCTTATCAAAAGTATTTAATGTCGATTCTGCGGTGTTCCCGAAACACGTTGTACCCGCTCAACTCATTCAATCTATCTTAATTACAGACTGGTCGCGCTCACCTACTTAACACGATAAATAAATGCAAGAACAACATATAAATAACAAGATTTTATTTAAATGTATCTAGAGAAAGGATTTTAACGTTTTAAATGATACTTGTGTCACTAATATATTTATTTATTTATTTATTTATTTATTTTAGATACACTGAGAGGCTTACACAATAAAAATATACAGGTAAAATTACATTAAACTACTTAAATTAACATGTGCTGCTCTTAATTGTGTATACAATATGTAATATATGTAACATAATTATTGAATGGTTTGTTTTCATTAAAGATTTTTTTATAAAGAATCATTTTAGATAACATTAAAGCTACATAACACATCACAAATACCTAATTATAATTTATTAATTTTCTACTTCAGATTGCTGTAATAGGTCCAAAAACAGTCATTACAATATCATCCGCTATAGAACTATGGATTCTACACATATTACACTCAGTAATGTTAATAGAGTATACTCTACGGTAATAATTTTAAAGAAACAATGAAAACATTTTATATTATTTATAAAAAAAATATTTGACGCATAGTGTGTTGTACGTCTTCTATAATAAGAAAGTGTGTCTCAATTAGTACCTACTTATATTTGTAATGAAGAAATGTTTTTTCGCCTTTAAGTAAAATAGGTATAGTTATAAAAAATAAAACGTAATGACTCAATAATTTTCACGCGTTTCCAAACGAATTAATAATTATACAAAGAAAAAGGAGCGAACCCTTTGAATGAATCACATTTTTATTTCTAATTAACTTTTATAGAATTTTTCATAACTGAAGCTAATAAATCACGCGAAAATTAATAATTAATAGGGCGGGAAATCGGGCGGAATACGGTATTTGCATAAAGGGTACTTTTTTCATATTTTCTTGTTTTTTTCTTTGATATAATAGTATGGATACGAACCGATTTGAAGGATATTTTTCAATTACATTTTAAAATATCAACTGATTTAATTAATCATTTTATTATCTACTTGCAATAATTGAATAAAGATACGTTTGACGTGCATGCCAAGTCGTTAAAAATATGAGTTATCTCCATAGATTATGTCATCTGGGTGTAGTATAGTTTACACAACGTAACAATTACCAAAATGGTTCCAACATTCTGTTGCCTAGGCACTACACTACACTACTACAAACTTTTTACTTTAAAACATTTATGTACGAATAAATACTAATAAAAAAAAACAACGATAATCTACACAATTGATTTTGTGTTTAGAAAAACATTATTGTTTTTATTTTAATCATATTAAATAATTAT
>DWAJ01004514.1:0-12803 GCA_018238005.1 Eurema mandarina
ACAGCTACCTCAGGCGTACTCTCCGATTCTGAGTAATCTGTCCTCCAACCCGGAGGCCTTTCTATACTCTCCGCTTCGCTTATTTCTAACTAAAGAAAAATATAAACTTAATTACAAATCGCTATAAATAATCCAACGCATTCTAATTTCGCATCTTTTCTCTGATCGTTTTGCATCGACTAAAATATCTTTGTATCAACTAAAATTTATATGCCTTGATACTTTTTTCTACATTAAACTATTTAAAATAAAAACTACTTAGATATAATAAATTTACCCATACCACATCAACAGCCATGCCAAGTACCATGCCATGTTTGCCACGTACGGCAACTACAAAACGCCACACTACGCCATTAACGTGCACCTATATTTCTATTACCTGTGATCTAAACTGAACAACTCTTCGTCTCGTGAACCCGGGACAGCCGCGGCACAAGCAGATCAACGCGTAGATACATTTGAACCAGCTGGCTAGAAGCTCACCTGTGTTTATATAAAAAGAAAAAATAGTTTAGCTACAATAGAACTTGATTTTAAAAATTATCTAGGGAAAATACTTTTTGGAGGCCACTATCTGACTTGTTTACGCTTTAATATGTACAATAAATATATTCCGTAAAGATACTAAGAATACTTATTTCTTAAATATACCACATATCAACTTAAAAATAAAATCCATACTAATATCATAAATGCGAAAGTAACTCTCTCTGTCTGTCTTTCCATCACCCTAAAACTACTGAACCGATTAGAACGATATTTGGTACACAGATGGTCTAGAGCCTGAGATAAAACATAGGCTACGTTTTAACTAAAAAAAGGTTTATAAGGAGGGGAAGGGGTGGGTTAAAAATTTATATGAAAGTCCACGGGGATGGAGTCACGGGCAATAGCTAGTATTACATAATTTTTTAGTACAAAAATACTTACCAACATTGCTTAAATACAATAAGAAGAGCGGCAAACCAAGTAACGCATAGAAAATCGTTACTATTTTTCCCCAACTCGTTCTTGGGCTTAAATGTCCATAACCTAAAATATATTATATATCAACATTAAAAAAATTAAGATAATTTTTATGAATAACTATTACTCAATGAATTTAGTAAAACCTATTGAATAATGCTTAAAAAAACAATACAGTTTTTTCTTTTGCTTTATTTAAAAATCCTTTCCACTTCCCCCTTTTCTATGTTGAAATGCTTCCGATAAGGTACTTTCGTCATAGTTACTAATGAAATGTTGTTGTGTGTTAAGATGTAGCAAACAAAGTATAAGTTATATTTCGAAACATTAATTTATTAAAGGATTATTATAATTTTATTATCAAATTTGGCGTGAATTTAGGAAAATTGTGAATTTATTGCAAATGGCACTGGATCATATTGCAATTCAGACTATAATCAATTATAACAATTACATTTATAATACATTTAATATGTCTATAATATACACAATAGTATAAAAATACTGACTAAATGTTACCTACTAATATGTCAAATATCCTTTCGCAGTCGACTGTTTTTATATATTTCTAGTTTCATACTAGTAAATCACAGATGTATTTAGATGGGTTAATTAAAGCTCACATAATTATTGATTAATGTTTCAGATAACGCTATTATTTTGTTGGCAAACGTTACCTAGATAACTTCGACAGTATTTATTATGTATAAAGATATATTACTGTTACAACTTCGTAAATATGACGTTTGTTATTCTTGTGTTTACTATTTCCTGCTATTAAATTGCTCGTTTTCCGAAAATGGTCCTATTTATGAGATAGAGGTAGAACTCAGCAGGAAGTTTGCCTATTGGTAAGTGACCAACTCCACCCATGAACAATTTTAAAGCTAAGTGCTTCGCTAACCTTTCAAAAGGGGAAAGGGAAGCATTTTTTGACAAAATGGAATAAAAATTGGGACATGGAAAAATGGGGCTGTGGTTGTCCCACTTACCGAACCAAAACGCAATGGCATGTCTAATAAAATGCCACTATTTGACGGCTTAGGTGGAAAGGTGGTACCTCCCCGAGCGAGCCTACCCAATTCAGCCTAAAAGATTCTAACACCTTATATATATAACTCATATATATATTATATATAACTCATAATATTCATCCTTAAAAAAACAATGCTTTTTGCTTTTCTATGAATCAACAAATTTTACTAATAAATTCCTTTTTGAGGAAAAACCTGTTAAAAAAAGTTAATTAATGTCTATTATCCATATAATGAAACCGTTCCTATCCTTTGATGTTTCGAAATTCCCGTGATTTGAACTATCACAATGTGGGCATTATTACCAGTCTAGGGAAATTGAACTGTCTAAATTTAGTAATTCGAAGAAATCATTAATATTGCGAAAATACTTCTTGTTAAGGCTTTGTATCTAATACAATACAAAATATTCCTTATTATTTTGTAATTGCTTTTACGTGTACATGTGAATAAAGAGGTATTTCTGCGTATCTACTGAATCTAATGGAAGTTCTTCAACAGAAAGTAAAAATATCTGAAAACATTACTAATGACTAATATTTCTGGTAATTAAACAAATCTTGCAATTATGAAGTTTACTTTCCAGTGGGAAATCCTCTTTCAGATATCGTGTCTTCCTTAGGGAAGAAGGAAGCAGTTATATCAGACTCGTACGAAATTGTGTCATACCGACTAAAACCCACCGGTCCCTGACAAGGACTGACTGGCGAGGACGCCTTCGGTCTTCCGAGAGAGCGACAATATGTAGATTATAGTCGCTCTCTCGGAAGACCGACATCAGAAATTTAAGTACACTCACACAGACACACCCACGCACACAAACACACAACTCTCCACACACTCCCCACCACCCACATTAGGTATTCTGTAATTTAGGTACCGGTATCTGTAACACAGGTTTCAAACTGAAACTGGTACCAGCAAACCATTTTTTTATTGTAAGTCAATAAAATGCAATTGTATTTTGTATTTGACATACTTAAATGTTAAGTTACTTTGTCAAAAAGTTTTGTAAAAAAAACAATATAAACAAAACACCCCCTTCTTTCCAAAAGACCAATTTATTTTACTTAATGATTTATCAGCTTACCTATAGTAGTAATAACAGTTAACGAATAGAGAAAAGCTGAAGAAAAGCTCCATTGCCGGGACGAACGGCCGCCATCCCATCCGCGACGGACTGCCACTACTATCTTCCTCTGATAGTGCAACAGTTCTATACTTATCCTGTAAAATTTATTACGTAATTAACATCAATGGTAGACTTATTGGAAAACCAGCATTAAATAAAATATAACTATAGAGGTACGAGGTCTATACTCCAATTTATAAGCAGGTATTCAGGTCTTTTTACGAATCGAAGATGTTATATTGAATTTTATCTTCCTACTAATATTATATACGCGTTAATTTGTGACCACTTTGTAAGAATGGTTTTAATTTTCACTCAAAAACTACTGAATGTATTTTGCTGAAGTTAGGATCCTTTTTATCCCGATGAAGAAATTAAAGCAGGAAAGACCAAGTGGTACAGCTAGTGCATATATTGTAGTATTGTTAACTCACCTCTCTTTCAAAGCAGTATCATTGAACAAATTGAGCGTTAACGTGACATTTTGCCACAAATATTGAGCAGTGTTGTCCCTTTCTCTCGTCATATTGTTGTATCTTTCTATTTCACTCGCACCCTCTATTGCTTGAAACATAAAAGCTCCTAAAAATAACACAAAATATAGATGAATTGGAAACGACTCAACGATAATGGTAGAATACTAACATTCGAAACTTGTCTTATATGAAAGAACATTGAAAATCTACCCCCGAATATAAAAAAGGCGTTAAGATAAGTTTTAATAGCTTCAACTATATAAACTTAGAATACCTTTATCTTTAAAGTAATTACAATTTACAAACTAAAAATGACCTTATCTTACTAATTCTATACCCCTTTGGTATTTAAATTGTTCTTACTTTAGATATGCCATTAAAGCGATATCTAATCATCCTTACAAGTCAATAAACCCTCGGCAACTAACTTGTAAATATCATTCTATTTTATGACCATTTTCGTTATAATGAGTATCATTATTCACCAAGAATGTTCCCAATTATTTTTCGAAAACGAGCGTCGACCTTGGCATCGCTAAAACGGCGCAGACCTATAGAAATTCAACCTGGGATGAACATTCAATTTCCCTAATGACAGGATCCGAACCTAATTCTATTATTTTCAACACAATATTAGAATGAATAACCAATAATTAGGAGACACAATGGGTTTTATCAGAACACTGAATGGCGCTTAGGCTAAGATCCATTAGCAAGACCAAATCTTAATGAACTAACGACATAGAAATTTGTTGGTACTGCGGCATCCAACTGTGTTTTATTCGAAAATTTCTTGACCTTTTCAGTTCTTATAATAGGAGTTAAAGTAAAAAGAGTGTAATTCTACATATGTTTCAGTAGTGTTGCAAGTCTGTAATGCCATCCTTTTATTCCATGTGTTTTAATTATTATTTTTTCGTAATATCATCATTAAATGTTTAAGCGGGCAACTGAATTTGCTTGGCAAAGCAGGTTTGTCTGAGTGTTAGTATCATCAAAGCCTTTTGAAAAGAGGGAAGAAAGGGACGATATAGATAGACTAATGTGTTTCTATACTCATTATATATTATATTAATAGCAATCCAACGGATATGGGTGACAGCAACGAAAGAGACCAAGAGCATGAAAGAAATGGCTATAATAATTAAAATTATTATGACCGAAAACATTAGCATAATAGGATATGTATTTTTTCCTTATACAAACGTTTTGACCTTACGCCGCTAACTTGGAAAGTTAATAAATATTTACGACACAACCTCTTATACTATTCAGAAATGCCAACACCTTCCTACCAATTATTTGAAAGGGTTTGATTTATTATAATTGATGATTGAGATCGCTGAACCCTCACCTGAAAGCTATTCAAGATTCTGTATCCAATGTAAACACGTATTTATTCCATCGATGGTTTATTTTCCAGTTTTTAGACAATTTAAAATTATTTTTTATTTATTTGAATTCAGCATTTCAAGTATAAGGTATTTAACTAACAATAGTTGTATCCATGGAAGGAATCTCTTTTCCTGGTCGAGGAACTAATGTAGCGACCGCTCGTACATGCGCAGAGTCTGAATCGCGCTTACGATATTTTTCCGAGACTTAGCATATATACAACTTCTCGACATCGAACCATGGGGGCCTAACGGCCGGCCAGTCAGTGGTTCGACTGGTCGAGGATCCTCCCTTTGGTTCAGAAGAAGGTTACATCCTCCTTCCTTTCCACACTAAGACCAGATAATCTGATCAATATAACGAATTTCTTACCTCTTAATTTGATCTTATTTAAATATCAAAAATGTCTTGCTAATAGTCTTTATTGGCAAGATTTGCAGCGAAGTCAACCAAGACGTTGAAGACAGATTAGCTCTATGGCATAAAGAACCTTAAAACCACGAAAGACTTACAGCAAATATTAAAGGGTAACTCACCAGCTATCGTATAGGCCACAACCAACACAACAATACCGACATTGCTGAAGAGGAACGCTAGGAAGCCTCGCACATAGTCCCTGATGCGGGAAGCGAGCCTGCGTTTACGGCGCGGCATCGTCACCTCTCATCCTGGACGGCAGCAATAAATCATAACAAATTGTTTCTGTAACACTAAGTCATTTTGTCACGTTTCATCTGGAACAAAAAAAAACATAAATGACGACAGATTGCATAAAGAAGAGTGTCTTAAAGCATATAAATTGGTTAAGTTAAGCTTAGAATCTTACGACCAAATACTCATACGCAAATTAAATTTAAGCACGCCGTAAGACTCGTAATTTTGACAGAATTGTACGGCGAACTGTCAAATCGGACCAGTTACAGTTGTATCTAAATTTAAATTGCGTTTCAGTATTCCGACATTTGGTGATTCTTTTTATTATTTCAAGCAAAACTTTACAATTATAGCCATGGATAAGACACAATCGTCAACGAAAAAGCAGAGATGACGGCTTACCATCATGTGGCCTACATGATGGTAAGCCCTCACCGTCGCCTGTGAATTCGGGCAACTACAGAGGAATCACCAATGCAACGTCGACCCTGAAGGAGAAATCTTTTTTACACCTTTCTTGAAGAACCCTGCTTATTATTAGATCTAAGCTTTTAGCTTAAATTTGATCAAAATTATTATTTATTTATTTTGATTTATTAATACTTTATTACATAAGAATAAGATAAAAATTAAGTAGATAGTTTATCTATTAGGTATTAGTAACTGGCGACCTACCAATTGGAAAGATATTGAACAGTACAGAAATAGAAGTAAAGCGGATGGCAAAATGCAACTTATAACTTAAAAAACGTAATAAACACATGTACAAATAATACACATATACATACATATATTATTTCAATATAATCGGTCCAATATTAAACGATTTGCGCAATTTCAGGAGCCCCGCGTATACGATAGATTACAGGACATTAAACAAACTCAATACATTACTTATATTTAGTACTATTTGCTCAAATGTAAATTATCTGCACAGTATCAGAGAATTGGAACGATTATACAAATTGATATTTATTTCCTTTATTTATGTTTAACAGAGTGCAGAGTTACTCTGTTCAAAATAATAATTTATTTGCTGCATAAATCATTAAGGATGTAAACTTACTTCTAAAATGTAGGTACAGTCAACTACAAAAATGATCACACGACATTACAATTATTTGTAGTCGATTGTGCAATGAACAGAGGACAAAACGTAAATTTCAAAATACAGGAGGATTAATTAAACTAATGAAATATTTAAGTGTTCTTATGTTTTATTATTAAATGCGATAACATACTTTTTAAATCGCCTTAATTAGTTCAGAGGAGGTTTGTACTTCTCTGAACTAATTAATAATGGATCTTGCCTTGACAAGTAGAACTACCGACTATCCGGTCTTTAGGTCCTGATGTTTGGAAGTCGAGAAGTATTATATAATAATATGCTAAACGTCGAATAAATATCATAAGCGCGATTCAGAACTCGACTCATTGGTAGCGGTAGCTACTAGCTACACAAACATAACTGATGATAATCTCATAATATATTCTATTATTTAGGTTAATTTATTTATTTATTGATGATCATATTTTTTGTTAACTGAAGCCAAATATAAAAAATATTAATGTAACAACATACGACCTAATAAATTTTTCACGGCATATGAATTTATTCATATGCCGGGTTTCATCATTCAAAGTCTAATTTAATATGATAAATTATAAATTATTTTAAATGTTGATCATATTAACATCAACTCAGGCGCCGCTACCAATTATATAAGGCACGATATACCGATGCGTTTTATTTAATTAATTTTATTTATCAACGGCAATAATTCAGCCGGCCTAACGCGACGTTGATGCTGTCCTATTCCTGCCCGAAACTTACCCTACCGCCTACCCTACGCCTACTTTTTTTGTTTAAAAACCATCCTCAAACATCCAGGATTATTCTAAAAAAAATAATGTAAATCGGTTCAGCTGTTATGGAGTTATGCGCTTACCAAAACATTTTGCCACTCATTTACATAGATACTGACGTCATAAACGCTCGCTTATAGGACACCCTAAAATCTTTGTAAATTTAGGCTCGGACAGTAACTCATTTTTATTGTTTAACGTCTCCGGTACGCATTTTTACAATGTCGTGACAGCAAGAACAATGTGTCAAAATTTTATTATTTATATATTTTTAGCGGCTCGCCTAACTGGAGCACAAAATTTAATGATATTGGACGGAAGTACGCGTTAGTAACAGTTAGTACATTAATGCCTACACTAGCCGTGAGCCACGGTTTTACCTACATTGTTCTCGTTCCCGGAGCAATACCGGGATACAAAGTATCCTATGTGTTAATCCAGGGAATAACCTATCTACATACCAAATTTCAACTAAATCAGTAAAGCCTGGAAGAAATCACTTCAAGTGATAAGGCCGCCAATTACACATAAATTTAATGTATTTGTCTAGTTTTTAAGTTTCCTTGGTGTAATAAAGGGTAAAATAAATAAATAAATAAATAAAGCCGTTTTTGCGTGAAAGAAAAACAAACATACATCCGTACATTCGCACAAACTTTCACATTTATAATAGTAGTGCCTACCATTTTAAAGGTGACTTTCTTGAGTTCTTGTGTTAGTAGCTGGTAGGTTATCTAAATTACACAAAGCAATTTTAAATTTTCTTTTACCAATATAGTCATATAACTTGCTAAAGAAATGTCGAAAACAGTGTAATCGACTTTTCGGTAGTGGAGCCGTATATGGCTAGTTCACGATGATTTAATATATTGGTAATTATTGGATACACAAATAAGACACGTAATAGGTAGCATCTACTACTGCAAGGAACAATAGAAGACACAAAGGCAGCAAGTTGAGCATCAAATTAATAGATTTAGTTTTTTACAGTTAATCATAGAAACGGTTCAAGTTATTGTTCTTAAATTTGCTCTTAAATATTTAATAAACCAATGAAAGTATTATATTTATTTACGCAATTAAAATTCTTTAAGATATTATCCATTCAAATTAAATGGAAGTTCATTCACCTCTTGCTATGAGAATATTCTAAATAAATATCATGTTTCTTACAATAACTCTATGCAACGAGATGAAATTAAAACATAAATAATTCTACTGAAGACTCTTTGTTTATCTCTCCTAACAATACCTTTGTAATATTTCACAACTTAAAACAAAAACTTCATGTTGAAATATTATTCCAGAGCAAACAACTTTTTCCAATAATCTTGGGTTTATAACCAAGGCATTAGTCAATATTGAACACAAAATATTCACTATGACAACTAAAGAAAAAACAAATATAAAATCACACTAAGAAGTTGGAAATTTCGCCCGAATCTCAAACGACATGTCGTTATCACTAAGAAACTTACCTTCAAAATGAACGCGTTATTCGAACATTATTATGCACTATACAATGATAATATAGAGTCTGTTTGTATCGTATTATCTCATAAATTACGTAAATATACTTCTCACTAATAAATTGTTTATGCCCAAATCTCAATCTACGAAGCAGGTGAATCTTACGCCTTCCAATTCAGAACTAACCAATGTCCAATGGTTTAAAATATCATAGATTAAAGAAGTCTCCGACGTGGTATAAATATTTGCAATTGAGCATTCATAATATTCATACGTTGATGTTATTATATTACGAGTAGGTACTGCATTAATAGGTAAGCGACAGTTTTTGTCTATAAACATCCGCAAAGCTGATTACTTATTGGTAGATTACGATAGAACTTAATTGTCATTACATATAAGAGATGGGTTGGAAAAAAATACTAGCCTCAAATATTATCACTTGACGTTACTATATTCATAAGGATAATAAATACATCTTAGAATAAGCCAGTTTATTTCAGCGTTACAGCTGTTCAGACAGCATGTTGTCAAAGCTCCAAGAATTTTAAAATCCTGTAGTTTCGAGTTAGTATAGCTAGAATCGAATCGAAAGCTTATGATAAATAAAAATAAATAAAATAAAACTTCATTGACACAAAGAAGACATCACAAAGAAGTACACATACAAGAAATTAAAGGTATAGCCAATTGGCGATACTATGTTTAATAACATTAAACAGGCCACAGCTCATCTGGTAGTTGCAACTTGCATAAGACTTCACTTTCCTTTTGAATTCCGTAAAATTCTGTGTTTCGGGGACCAGAGTCCAACAGGGAGATCCACAGCTATGCAGTGCGTTAAAAAAACGTACAAGCGAAACTCTTCGTACGCGCATGAAAAACGTACGAAATCTTACATTATGCTAATCTATAACATTACGGCGATCATGGCCAGCTTCAACGTTACACCTAATTATGCCAGCTATAGATATAGGCATATACTGTTCTCAATGAGCTAGTAGTTATCAGCTTATCACCCCTATTTAACTTGGTTAAGCACTCGGCTTTTGATCTTCACTGTTGCGAACTTTACTACGTTAACTTCTAAGAGGATAATTTTACGTTTAATTTCTTAAGACCAATAAACTCAGTAAAGCAAGTACATACTGGCGTTAATGTTCTTTATAATTTTATTTATAGCTTTTAGGTATACTTATTTTATCGTAGAAAAAAAATTTATGTACTCACATGAATTTAATTAAGTCATACTTTTGCCTTTATATACTGGCAACTAAAATGTCAATTTAACAAATTAATCGACTATTATATAATATATAAATTAATGATTAATAATGCAGTCCGTACATTTATAATCTCGTAACTTTACAATCTCACGAAATATAACTTATTCATATTTTTTTAAATAATATGACACTATTGATACGTTAAAAAAAATCCCAACATGAAACTAAACAAACTAGCCACATCTGTTTTCGAATCTATGACCGACTCGTCTAATTTTAGGCTGCGCGTGCGACGGCGTTCTCGTATCAGTTATAGCTTTTATTGTACCACCGTCCGGTGTATTTCGGGATTGCCTCTAACTAACTGCACTTGTTAATAGGATTTGTTAAGGTATTAACAATGGCAATCTTGGTAGAACGTGTGCTACGTTGCTAAGAACTTAGAATACTTAGGTAAAAATAAGTTCAGTAAATCTAAGACTTAGACTTTTAGACCTATAGTTCCCTCAAAAATGCTAATGTTAGAACTGAACACAGAAGCATGCTATCCTGTAAAAATAGGAGCATCATATTCGGTTAACCCAATCCAAAGTCCTAAGGTATTTTTTTAGTATCGATAAAAAGAGTATGGTGTAAAAACTGAAGAAAGCTAAGTTAAAAATTTTCATTTCAATAGTCGGTTGTTAACTAAAAGACAGGACCACTTCGATTAAGTTATTTTAATGAGAATACAACAGCTTTTTATTATGAGTGAAAACACTAAAACTAAGAAATTACTTTTTCAACTAACTTTAAAGAAAAACATATTAAATTTGATAACGCAAGATAGCTTTAAGAGTAGTAATTAAATATTATAAACTTAATATTTTACAAAACTCTACTATAAATGATTAAGTAAATGTTGTTTCAACAAATTCCGACAATTCTTCCGAAACACTTAGACATGTAATTACGAAAGAAACTGTGTCTTGAGAAAAGATGAGGTCAGCCGATAATTAATTGTGAAGAGACGGTCGCGAGTGACATATGCTAAATCAGTTTAGTTAAAAAAATACAAGAATTAGTTGGAAGATGTCACCAATTATTCACCATGAATAATCTAGTCAGTCAAATTCAAATATATCTTCAGTTGAATGAAATATACTAACTACGTATAGTAACACTTTTGAATCTTCATTGTATTACAAAACAATAGTTTACTACCGGTTCGGAAGGCATTTTCTACAGGCAAGAACTGGTAAGAAACTATGCTAGGTCCTCTTAAACAGCTACAATAGTCATTAAACTACATACGTAACAAAAAACAACCACTAGAGTATTCATAGATACATAAAATGGGTCGTCAACATCTAGAGAGAGCGTGAAGCAACAAAATATATTATATAGTTTTTTTTTATATGATTTTTGATGGTATATAAAAACCGGATAGTAAAGGACCATCTGATCAAGAAACAGACGCAAAGCTACGTGCATCACGAATGCGTCGTCGGCCTTTAAATACAGCGGAAAGAAAAGGATTTGTGACCAACGGTAATAAATGATGGTATTTTAATTTAGTTAGTAGTTTTTAGGTAACCTAAAAGGTCAGAAAACATCAGTCAACGGACCAAACCTACTGAAAGCTAATATAAATATTTTTGAAGTCTTAAAAGCATTTTCATTTTCTTCATCATAATATTATTATAAAACGTGTAAATATTTACATTAGTATTCCATATCTACTATTTTTCGAAACCATTTAATATTTCTTACAAAATGTAACTAAAGTTTAATTTAATATAGTAATAACAAAGACCCTAACATTTTTAAGTAATATCTTCTGTCCTAAAGTGTGGATTTTTCCAACTATGATAAGTAGCGAAATAATACTAGTCAGTTCTAAATCGCGCCTGTATTACTTTTTAGACACTAAATTATAACAAAATCTTTTAGTTCCTTAGTTGACTTTTTTATTTAAGAATATTCCGCACAAAGACTTTGCGTCGTCACATTTTAAAAGGATTAAAAAGCATAGGATCAATGATAATAGGGATTAAAGCACGGGAAACAAGTAATAGAATGAGCATTCGGTAATGCGACTTGTCGAACGAAACGACAGACAGCAGACCAGCTGTCCTAGGGAAACCGATGAATTTCCTATCTTCCATACCGTAGACTTCCGAAAGACCAATACATACATATATTAATTAACATCTCTTCTAGAAGAGCGTCACCTAGAAGAATCGCTGTTAAACGTCAAGGCCGCCAATTAGAATGTATTCTTCACCACCGCTTCCTCATGGCTGATGATCGTGGTTATCATTGAACAACCAGTTGGAAACCACTATTTTCCTTCAGGCTTATTTTATGACAGGTTATTTTAATGACATCTCACATTTTTAAGTGTAATTAAAGAGTGTTACAAAACCTCGTAACGAATCTAAACAACATTATTTACACAGCCGCAATTTTATGGCAAACCGTAAAATTGTATTTCGTTTTGACAGTTGGATTTATCTTGATAGCCAAACAAAAAATACTAGACCTTCTTTTAAAGAAAAAAAAAAACTATTATAAAAATAGTGTAATGTATAACTAATAC
>DWAJ01004515.1:0-12802 GCA_018238005.1 Eurema mandarina
CCCGACGCGCGCCCGCTCGACGCCTCCCGCTCTAGCCTGCAGCCGCTGGACGAGGCGGCCGCCCCCTCCGACGACGCCAAGCCCAAACATAGAAAAGCAAGATTTCAGCAGGTCAGTCGCTTTCGCTGGCCGTCAGACAACGAAGACAACGATGGCGTTCGAACATACCCGCTAAGACAGTATTGGCAATGGGGTACAAATTTTTCGCTTTTGTCATGAAATTGATGTTCGTATCGTCCTTCGTATGTTTGCACGTGTAGTCACATGATATAACATTGTCCTCTTCGTTACCTGCATGTGCCTAAAATACTACGATTTCTTCTTCTTTTTTCTCTTATACTTTATCATTACCTAATGATATAAATATAATTATTTACTGATGATTATATAATAAAAATAATATCGTGTTATGTTTTAGGAGTGGTCGGAGGAGGAGAAGAAACCACCTCGAGGGATAGCGACGAGGATTATCAATCACCACATTCTGTTTGGTGCGTTCACCTCAATATTACTCATGAATGCTAATTCCATATGTTTTATTTTATAAAAATCCAATGAACCACAAGTTAACGTTTGAAATGTATCTCATTACCCAGTAAAATAAAGAAATAATATTATAAATGTATTTGAAGGTAAAAATGGCAACAAACGCGGGGGCGCGGGCTGGCCGCTGGAGGGCGACTCGAGATCACGATCCATCCTCAAGAACAAGGAATCTCGCGGCACCGACAGCGAACTGCTCCTGCAAGAGACTACCTCGCTCGGTGCTAATGTTGGTTTTTTGTTATCAATCTTAGGAACTATTTGTGAAAACTAACACGCAACACTATTAGGCACTAATTACAATTAATTTATAATACGTATCAAATCTTTGGTATTTGTTTGCAGGGCGACTCCGGCAGTGAATCGTCGCCGATTAGACTCAAAGACTTCAAGGGCCACAACTACAAAGGGGGCACTGAGCGAAGCAATCTTGTGTCGTAGGGATATTATAATCAATTACAGATTACATTAGCACGCCCGCTCTGGCCCGCGGCCCGCCCGCACGGCCACCGTCCGCCCCGCCAGTAACCGCGTAGTGACACACTTCTAGTTTTCCAATTATAGCACTAGAGCGCATTATGCGGTATAATGCTTAACGTTGAATGTTTTAACTACACCATCGCTTCGCACAATCGAGCACTCTCAAAATAGTGCTTTCGCTTGATGCGTGCAGTAACAGATTAAAAAGTGTTTTTTCTTTAAGTTGACATTAATCGAAATGTTTTATTTATATTATCTTAAGTAATATCACTTAAAAAAAAATTTAAACCTATCATTTCGTTGTAGGTTTTTGGAAATAATCAAAGTTAATTCAACTTGTGTTAAAAAAATTAATGTATACCACTCTATTTACACATTAATGAGGTTATTGCTAACTATGATGTTTTTATTTTTCAACACTGAACTTAGCGCATTCTACTGGTGCATTTGAAAACTAATTCACGTTCCAATTAAGCCCATAATTCGGCATTGTGCCCCACTGAGTCGCATTGTGCTCTGTAATTGGAAAACTAGGATTGTATGCCGATACCCCGATCGCGTGCGCTATACATATATTAATAGATTTATATTAGAATGCAATAAAAGTAAAAATACATAAAAAAATTAACATATCATTGGGCGATTGTGACTGCTTGTTGATAGATGAATTTCATTTTGTAGGGTTATAAATATTGTAAATTATGTATTATTTATTGTAATAATTGTTCATTCCAATCGAAAAGTTGAAAGTACCTACTTGTTAAGTTTTTTACGTGCAATTATTAATTGCTAATTCTAATTTAAGCGAATGTAGTTTGTACAGCATAGTCGAAAGAAAAGCAATTATTAAAAAATTAAAGATTTTCTGAAGTTGTTATAGATTATTTTGCGTGTCAATTGTTAACCTTTCCCTATATCTGCAGTATAAAAAAAATTGCAAAATTGAAATCCAATTTTTTATAGTTATATATATCATCAGAATCGTTGTATGCATTCAGACCCTCCAAATTTTCGGAATTAAGTCTTTTACACCCTGTGTGTATATTTTTATCTCCATCCTTTTTTAGTCATTTCACATTGAAATTATTATTAATGTAACATCCTCAAACTGAAATTATATATGTCTTAAATTCTAACGAAGTATATGTAGCTCTTCTGAGCATACCTACTTGATCAGAGTGATATAAACCTATGAAACTTAAAATAATGCAGACATTTGGAAATTGATTGTTTATTGATCAAATTACACACTCCGATCATTTGATTTTATAAGGTACGTAAGGCACGAGTACGATGGACACGATGGATTAAAGGAAGTAGGAGCTCGAATTATATATATAAAATATTTAATAGAACAAAAAAAAGAACAAGCTTTGTCAACAATAATATTTATTTTGAAGTTAATTCTTTTATTGTTGAAATAGAACAGACTTACGTCAACATGTCAGTAGTATAACGAAATTAATTACGAACATTAATACACACAATTTTGACTTTATAAACGTTAAAAAACGTCCAATTAAAATAATACTTTTTAACCATCAATAAAAACTTAAATAATTTCCTTAAATACACTTAGTTTATTAGGTTTAAAGTGTGAAATATATAGAATGGCTTTGGTCTCAAAGGAGTTTACAATTTACATACACATAAAATCGCCGTTACATGTATTCGAGTGAATTATTTGATAGTAACCATGCCGTCGGTACAGAAAACTACAAAAGTTAATGAAAACATTGATTTCATGATATCCTAAAAATTATAATTCCTCGAAGAAATGTGATGTTGGCTGTTCTCTCTCTACAGTGAAGACGTTTCGTAATATTGAATTTGTAACAACTTTTGTAGTTTACTGCCCGTATTCAACAATTGTATAAGTCTTTTTTATTCTCACCTTCAATAATTATTTTTATTAAATTATCAAGAAAAATAATCAAACTGGAAAACTAAAACAATTTAAATAAAAATCATACGAATATCACTTATGAGAGAGTTTGTCAATTGTCAGAATTTGAAACTCGAACTTTATGTTAAAAAAACATTTAATAATGTTCCTTAAAACTTGTTCATTGTATACTTAATAATGCACTATTCGGTAGAAATTCTAACTCATTATTATTTAGTGTGAACACACAGGCACCTCACTTGACAATCTGGTTTCTATTCATGGCACACTCGTCACATATTCTCATTTTGTTACATACACCTACATTTTATTCACAATTTATCGATAACTACTAATTTACTTAGACGATTTTTTTACTCATGATAATGAATAAGTTAATATCTTCAAACTATATGAACAATATTTAGTGTCAATAAGTAATTACGAAAATAAATAAAAAGTATTTTAAATAATTTCAAATTGAATTAGCGTGCGAATAAAGAGCATGAATTAAATAAAATAATTACACTTAGCAACGCCTTAAAATAAAATAAAAAAATAAAATTTATTGGTACTAAATTTAGTTTCAATAACCTTAATCGTACTATCTAATGATGTGGCGGCTTTAAAATATTTTTTACGTTTATCTTATACCATAACCAAGTCCAGTTGTCGATCACAGTTCGTTCGTATTGTAAAATATTATTAAACAAAAATAATGTATGCTTTATAAATATTACTATCCAAGACAAGTTCGGGTCGAATCATTATTTTCCACACAACAATAATCTACATATTATCGAGATAGAACTGTGATCGGCATTACAGTGTACATCCGGTCTAATATGAACAAAAAATAAGAAACGCGTAGTTTACAAGGCATATTCACGAATTACGATAATTACTACCAATAATTCTAATCAATGCTCTTTTCAATTTGGCAGTGGCTTTGTTATTCTATAACGTTCAATTAATTAAATATAATATCGCGCGAAATAATATAAAATGTTCTTAAAATTAGACCTTAATTATTCTCTTTGTAAAATGTAAAGCCGAAATACCGTTACTAAATCAGTGTTCAAAATTGTAGTGATAGAACGAAGTGAAATTTACATTATTGTGCAATTAATTTAAAAACAGAAAAGGTAGGTATGTGTCTAATTTTTTTTAGTTTTCTTTATTTGATATTGAAAGTTAAAATAATAATAAAAATATATTAGAAATTTGTTCAAAATTAAAGTTATCGACGCAATATGATTATGTACAATAATTTTATAGTTACATAGTAAAATACAATGTGGTGAGTCCTAATTTTAATGTAAATAGATGCCATGCATGGGAAGGTTATGAATTACATCAACATGAATCTAGCGCACAGGTATTTCAAAACATTAGACTGACTGCAATTAAAACATTGCATATTTTGTCTTTCATTACTTATGGTGATTTTCTAAAAAGTAAAAAAAAAATATTTGTGACTTCTTGTTACTGGACTCCTTAATACTGAACACAAAAAAAATCACCGAACGTTACGAAAAGCCTCACAAGGCTAAAAAAAAAAGACATGAACAACTGTACAAAATTTTCAAATCACATTTTAAACACTAACTTTTGATACGATTATGATTTTTAGGTTAATTATAAAATTGCCCGCCATTTATTTTAAAATGTTTTCTATGCTCAAGGTTGGCAGCCAATTGTTCGCGAACATTCACACATATTGTCGTTTGATTATCTATGCCACGCAATAGTAAGCGCGGTGCGCAACTTCCCCCATATCCAAGGATACAGGCCGCCCCCTCTCCAAGCGGCTCTTGCTACATATTTGACGTAATCGTACAGGCCCCAAGGCGCATGACCGCCGTTCACGTAGTAAACATATGTGAAACCGTCTTTGCACCGACCTTTTATTGAATAGTAGTATGGCAAAAACGAATGCAATCGAAACCTGAAAAATAAAATCATATTTTATTTTCAATGACAAATTGATTCTCTATGAAGTGCTACATTATAAGATTTTCGATAAAGAAAAGATAAGAAAGATATGATTATAGACCACTTCATATACATTATACTAGTACAAGTACTGTACTACTTTTCATAAACATCTATAATATGTTATACATAATACTAGGCATATCCAGGAAATTATTTTGCCGCCCATCTAGATTTATCTCAATGATTAATGTTTTTATCATATAAAAGTAATCAAACTAACAGAGCAAAAACATCATTTATTAATTATTATTCTTTGATTCATCAATAAGTGTATTTATATTATACTGTCAAAGTGTTACCGTCGTTTCTCATAGAAGAATATAGCTTCGTTATTAGTAGTCAGCACATGCAAGAATATCGCTTTAACGCGATGTTCGTGTGGTGGTTGAGCGACAGGTCCCGCGAGGTGGTTCAGTAGTACGTCCAGGAGCATCGTCGCCACGCCCGACCGACGATATGAACGAACTACTCCTGTTAATACATTTGAGTACATTTTATAAATAAAAACTTTAATATTTACAATATACATAATATAAAGGTATTGGTAACTTTCAAGAATATATGATTATAAAAATTAAAACAAAACTTATAATGTCTTGTTGCTAAGTATACTTATTAAACATTTCCAATTTTCATATAAATTTGGTAATAGAAACAGTGATGTAATAAAGCAACTACTAAATCAAAATTTCTAAAGTAAAAACCAAGAGCACTTTATTACATAAACTAAAATAATATATTTCTTATTTGACCAGCATAAAGATAAAGCAATTAAAATTAATGTGGACGAAGGTTACTCATCAAGATTACTGTGAGTGATACAACATTATAATTATAAAAGCAAATAATATTTCTTATATAGTATATGAAGGTTGTTGTTGGATAGTTATATATTATTTTTGTAACAAAAATGACATGGAAAATTACCTAATGAGAGTATGTAAGCCACAAGGGTATCTTTTGAGGCGAACCATCTGGAGAGTATTCCTCGGTCTTCGGCATTTAATTTTAGATATGGTTTTATTTCAGCGACTATAAGTCCGATGATCTGAGTTTTATATACAGCTGCTAAAGCAAAAAACCTCTCCGATGATGTGATGTCTTCATACCAGGACTGAGGATATTCTATAGGGAACCAATCTCTACATAATGATCTCACCTGTAATAAATATTAATATTTCGGAATAAAATAGACAGCATGAATACAAACATTTTTAGTACATTTCAAAGACTTTTAAGCACCTTTTTATACATATTTTTCTCGAGCTATTTCAAACTAAATAAAAAATATATTAAATATAAACAAACCTCTTCTAAATCATCAGGGCACAAGAAACGCAATTGCACATCTTTTAAGGAACATTTTTCTTCTTTTGACTTCTCAATGATTACTTGGAAGCCCTCAGACAGGTACCTAATTAGAAAAATAATTAAAAAGGTTCCTAGTGTTGTTTAAATATAACTATTCTATCCAATAATAATAGCAGTCATAAAAAGGTAACCTGGATTAAAATGCTCACAAGAACCAAGCAACGACAAATTGATAATTTGACTCAATTAAAAAGGGAGGAGGACAATTATGCCCGTAAATTACAAATTGAACAGTGAGCAATTGGACCTCGATAACAAATTCTGAATGTAATATAACTGTAAATTACTTACCAGCTAAATCCAGCCATTCGTTGGTTTGGCCATTAATAGTCACATTCAAACATTTCTCCCTAATTTTCTTAATATCTTTATTAACGCCCATTAAATTTCAAATCAAAATAATATTTAAAAAATAGATACTAGGGAACGGCGATAACAATAATCAAATATGTCATTGCTCAATTTGTATATAAAATTGTCAAGTGTCAACGCATTCAACTGTCAACAGTGTGACAGTGACGTTTCGTTTTCACAGAAAACGTAGATTTCAGATAAAATATTTTATCACTTGACATAATAAATTAATAAATTTATCTTCAATTTAATTCAACTGATATGAAAATAATAATGATAATTATTAATGCTAATGATATATTGGGACCTTACTTTATGAAAACATCTTATTAAACATCTAATGGAACAGTATACAAAACATTAATGCATTATAAGAAAGTGGATGTTTATTTCCAACTAGCGCCCCTCCCGGCTTCGCATGGGTAGTCATAGTACCTACTAAATATGACCTATGTTACTCCTTGATAATGTAGCTTCCTAATGAAAAAAGGAATTATTAAAATCGGTCCAGTTCTTTTTGTGTTTATTCGTTACATACAAAAATAAAAAAAAGTACAATTTAATATTAGTATAGGTATAAAACTCATTGAGTTTTACAACGATACCTTATACTGACATTATTAAAAGTTTTATTAAAATTTAAATAAATCTAAAATTTAAACTTACTAAAGTGTTACTTTTTGTAGATAATAAAATGTCTAGTTTATTCTCTTACTTACATACTCTTTTGGCTAGCTCTAGATTTTTACTTACTCTATCTTATTAGTTGTATTTTTTCATACACATTTATAATAAATTTGTTTGTATGTCTGAAACCACTATGGAGTGGGTGTGGGTTATGAAATAAATATTATATGATTTTAGCCCCTGCTAAGATCATATTATAATATTTAGATAGGTTGTTCAGTATATAGATATGAAGGTAATTGCTTGCATTTTCTCAAACTTCCACATTTATAATATAAGTAGGATTTTTAAGATGCCTAGACAGAGGGTCTTAGTAAAATTGTAAGTGTAAATGAAATTTTTATATCTCTACTGCGCATCATTCTATCCAATACTTACGGCCTAAATCATCGGCTGTTGAAACCTTTAATTGAAACCTTGAATTTATTTAATATTTAGGCTATATCCCGCAATTTTACCGGCGTTTTTTAAAGTAAAAGCAGCCTAAGTTACTCTTTATTATATCAGCTGCCTGCATATAAAATTTGCGGGAAAATTGGTCCAGTTATTTCAGAAATTAGCCGGATCTGACAGACCTTCAGACGAAAATAAAAAAAATGGAATCGTGGTGTATATTGTTTATTCCAAACAGACTCTCCAACTTTATTTATACGTATAAATAATTGTAGAGCGCATGTAAAAACTTGCGGTACACAATGGTTGTTCGTTGCCCTCAAATGCCTGACGCAACGAGTGCAATGATTCAGAGTTCAGGCGCATTGTACCTACAGCGTACACATGTTTGTTACTTGCCTTTGGTTTTGATTTCGAATCGATCCTTCCCAGACGCAGTGGTTTCGTCTTACGCCAATGTCCGGTGATGCTTTCACACGAACTGTCGCTCGCCACTTGAGCTTACACTTAGCCTGTAGCATGTGGCTACGGGCTAAAGTGATCACTTTACTCTCATTTTAACTGTCGATCTGATTCTATCATGTGCGCTAAGGTAAACGAAATTTTCTCGGCATAGATAATGTAGGTTAATTTAATTAACAGATCTATCGCTCCGAGTCGTGTGAAGTAGTAGGTATATGGAAGAACTTTATCATTACTTTACTTATTAGATATACGGCAACAGCTCCATCTCATTGTAGTTGAATTGTGATATCTTGATAAAAGAGTAATTTTTGGAATGTTTCTTTTTTTTAAATGAAAATTTCATTTCGAATGTATTGATGCCTACGTTAATTAGAGGTTAGGATTCAAAACTTACCTAGAGTAAATCATTTTCTAATTTAATTTTCTAAATTGGATAATTAATTAATAGTTAGTAACTAGTGAGTACCTACTTTTCGACTTAGAAACACTTTAATATAAACTTCTCAAACGTTGCCATTAGATATAAGATTTACAATTTAATGGACCACAACTTCCTAGAAAACGAACTCGATATCCTTCTATGATACAAAACAGAAAGCTTAGAGCGTAAAATTGAGCGGTTATTCTCCGCCCTAGTAATTAATACTTCGTGTGGTAAAAAAACTGCTTCCAGCAGGCGGTTGGCGGACGGCGGTGTGTCTTATGAAACGCGAGCTGGGTTCGTGTCTGGTGAGCGAGCGGCACGCGCGCATCATTTGCACTCAATCTTAATATCCCGCACCACGATGCCCGATTACATATTCACAACAGCGTCCCTTATGGTTTTTGTTCCCATTATCTTCTCTTAATCGGTCCCGTTTTTTCAGTTGTTAACTACTGTTTGTATTTCTTTATCAACGTTATTAAGAAGTAACTGTTCTAAGGTTTTAATTAAACTTACAAACGTAAGGATATGTTAACGTTAGAAATGTACATTTACTCAATTTAATGAATAAATAAAAACTTACCTATTTATATTCATCAAATATGTAAGTTATTATTTTTCTCCGGTGAACATCATAAGCCAAGAAGAGATAAATCGTCATTAAAATTCTCAGATATCATAATTATATTGATAGGTTTATTACGTTCATTAGTCGGTTGCGAAAATGTGATAAGATAGGAGACAAGGGAGGCTTTGTGGAAGACAGGCGAGTCGCCGGAAGACAGCGCGCCCTAGGGTCGCCCCGTATCATCGAGGTCATGATATCCTTGCTAATCGCTACTTGGAAGCCCGTCATCCGAGAAATTCGAGCTAATACCTAAATATATAAGGCACATAATTGAAGCTTTACGTATTTAATATCGCGTAAATTATACGATACCTACATGAAGAACGATTAAGGGCGGGCGGTAGTCTTTGTAGGTAGATTGAAGATACAATCAATGAATTCTATTTAGTTAGTTATTAATTTATAAGTAAGATAATATTTTTAAGTAAAACGTGACAATTACC
Organism: Eurema mandarina; assembly: GCA_018238005.1. NCBI lineage: Eukaryota > Metazoa > Arthropoda > Insecta > Lepidoptera > Pieridae > Eurema > Eurema mandarina. The sequence continues at coordinate 9,672 of DWAJ01004515.1, forward strand.
ATATTAGATACTATGCTTTTCAATCTATTCTTATGTTTTAATAGTATATATCTCTTGATTTGTTTAAAATAATAAACAGAATAAGGCTGGTTATTTCGTGAGTAATATTTTATATTACAAAATGATGATTATGATTTTATTATTTAAGATGCTACATTAATTAGTTCGATTGTAATCCGCAAAAAAATATTAAAAAATGGAACTATATTTCATCAAATATTTTTAATAACCTTCAACTTTTCTATACCTATTTTCACAATATTTACTTAAGAATTAAAAACATAATAAGTAACTAAATTAATATATATGTAAAATGCATTTGAATAACACGTTAATACGAGAAATAAAAAATAAAATCAATTTAATATGTTCTTCAATAAGTAGTACCTATTTAGTAGGCATTATTATGTAGGTATCTATTGTATGCCTAACAGTTCACTTTTTTATTTAATAATTTTTATACATATGGCAGTATTCAACAAGGGATATCTCATTTCAGCATTAATCAAACGCATTTAATTATTATCAATAAGTAATAGCTCTTCTACCGACACAATATAATATAACAATATACAACTATATAACTTTGGACATTCAAGGATTTCATTCTTATCATACTTGATATCTTAGGTCAAAATAAGACCATATTAATTACATGTATCTACTCATACAATTTAAATTTTCATATAATGATATGATATTTCAATAGTAACTATTCATCTATTTACAACAGAAAACACACATACGAGATTGGAAAACCCTTACAATCATATTAATCAACAGAAATAAATGGTTTACATTGCAACATCACCCAATTTTTAGGTAATTTGTTTTTAGAGATCGCTTAAAGTAGTCCATGTTATTATAAAATGTATTACTTATTCCCATGATATTTAAATGTACACTCGTTATTTGGCTCAAGCTGCGAAAAGCTCAATACTTATAATATAATATTTATCCTCTATCAATTCGAAAGAAACTTAGCAAATAAACATAATATATTACTATCATTAATAGGACGATATCTTTAATATTTGCTCATGATTAACTGCACGTGCGCTACGACGTACAAGATCAAAAACTCATATGGCGATATATTTACAAAAAACCATTAGCATTGGGCGTCCGTCGGCGTCGTCCATGTGTCGTGACGTGACCTATTTTTATAAATCAATTCTAGGAGGTAGGGAACCGTTTGATGTTCCTTCAGGGCGTCGTATTAGGGATGTTCAGGGTAGTGTTGCCAGTCGGTGCAGGGTGGGTGGAGGTGTGAGGGCACGGGCGTGTAGAGCGGCGCGACGTGGTGCGCGAGGTGAGGGTAGCGCGGCTGCATTTCGTGGTACTGCGGAATCGGTGCCGGCTTGAGATATTGATCTAGCTCAGCGCCATCTGGCGGCCCGTCTGCTAGTAGAGCTCCATCGACTTCGATTCGTGAGAAATCTATCTGGGAGCGGTCCGGCGACGGCTCGCGCTTGAGCCGCGCCGCGGAAGTCGGCGGCGGCTTCCGACGCCGCGGCTGATATTTGTACTCGGGGTGATCCTTTTTGTGTTTGTTCCGCAGCTTCTCCGCTTCCTTTATAAACGGCATCTTTTCTTCTTCGCTGAGGCTTCTGTAAATAATCTAAGTATTAGAATGATATGTCGGTCTTAGTTTAAGTAAAAATAAACATGAAGAAAAGAAAAATATTGATATGTGAATACTGGAGATGAATTATGAAGTGGTAAGGAGTGGATCAGCGGCTGATAACGCCTGAACATTACCAGATGCCGTCGGCGCCAGCCCTTGCCAGTGTTCGTGACCTCCGCGTATTTATGTATTACCACTTAACTTGCCAACTATAGGTACTTTTTTATTGCAATATTGTATTTTTTTGGTATCTTGTAGAATTCAAAATTTTACAGTCATTATATACCAAACTATAACAATAGATAATATTTTGAAGTACTTAATATACAACGTTTTTAAATGATAAAAAAGGAAGATAATTTGTAACAGTGGTAGCTTAAAACTATATCTAACTTTTAATATGTTACTTGAAGTTATTATTTTGCCGTACAATATATTATACGTTACAGCTAACGTTTCGGGGCATCGTTCGTTTAAGACGAGGAGAACTAAAGTTTTAAATAAACTTTTAAACATCATTATATCTTTGTATTTTGACAGACTATCTTTGTAGCTATGTTTGTATGATTGTACACAGTATTCAATTATTACTAATGTTGGCGATTATAAATTTTATTAAAATTTCACATAAGTAGGTAGGTTTATATAAATTTAAACCTTAATTTCATAACTCGTTCATAACTATGGCTATAACCATTACCTTTATCTTTATTTATGTAAAAATATAGGTATATGATAGAAGAAAATTCCCTAACTACCTTCAAATTAATTTTCAGTTTGTCATTCGATTCACAAATGATGACAGTTGAACAATATCAGATCGATCTAAACATCGATCGGACTGGAGCCGTTCTCTCACGGGCCGTGGGTCCGATCCGCAAAGATACGTCCGTCATTTGCCGTCACAATAGCACGCGGGTGGCCGATGACAAATATTTATTAATTGATAGAAATTTGACTATTTCTTGTTATCTATAGGTATAAAATATAAGAGTAAAACTCTACACCGACTCGACTAATTCAGCGTATTTTTCAATGTTCCATATGGGTCATTAACATTGTGTTTGAATTAATAGCATGGGTTCTGATTTAACGCAGATCAGAAGAAGAAATTCCGGGTCTGAACTAGCATACTGATATAAAAGCGGTACGATGTGTTTAAAAATATTTTTGTATTATTAGGAGAGGTAATTAATATTACGAGCTAAAGTTGTTTCTTCAAAAATATATTTGCTTAGCTTACTCAGTACTGTAAATCGGAGATGTTAATAATTTAATACGTCAATACTAGAATTTGCCGAACTTATAAATTCAAAGTAAATCAATATAAAATCATAGAATAATAACACATTGAGTTTTCGACTTTGACTAGATAGACTTTACCATATTAAGCAACTGACAGATGGTTTGCCACTTATCAAATACCATAAATCTGTAATTAATAAGTTTTTTTTTCTATTAAATATATTAGATTCAATAATTGCTTCATTTCTAATGGTATTAA